>JAOWBC010001255.1:19425206-19428082 GCA_028566105.1 Hypoplectrus providencianus | reverse complement strand
ATAAATGTTTCTTTCACCTGGTGTACAAATTGTTATGGAACTCATTTTATTGTATATAAGTCATACATTTAGGAAAGAGGAACAATTTGGATTATAGTTTTTGTTTTACTTGTTAACTAATGTTACTATGATAAAAACAGAATCAGATATTTCTAGAAGCCAAAAAAATAACAATATAGTAGTTATTGTAATAGTTTATAAAACCAACACCCTGCTCATATTTTCTTTTTCTAGGTTTTATTCGTCTTAATGTTTGCACCACATTTAGAAGGAACGATGATTATATCTTTTCATCTTAAGGGAAGTCAGACTGAATTGTTAAGGGAAAACCAAATCTTGGAAATCATGACGAGACCATTCCACAGACTGTGAGGCTGAGCTTCCAAACATAACAAGTTTTGGGAAAATATTTTGTGCCAGACCTCTTTGAACCTGACCTGGTGTGGAGACACAGTAACCTGTGTAACTTTGGGGCCTTGAGGCAATGAGAACATGGCCGCTGGGATCTTCTTAAAAAACATGAGTCATAACAAAGAAATGAATTTCCTTTTACCCAATTAATTAAAGCACTAAATGTTTCAGCAAATGTCATTTTGAAAAGATCACGGAAATGATTTCCTACCTAAGGACATTAATTTAAACCCCTGTGGTTACCATTTAACAAAAACACAGAAGAGCTGCGGGGAGAGTGACTCAGTTGATGAAGCTTTCATAAAAGATGCTGTAAGACGGACTGAGGGACGTGTTTATCTCATCCCTTAGATGATATATGGCCAAAAACTGTACCTTCAGTACAGGATTTAGTTACATGCATAGCTGGACTGTAACTAAGTACATTTACTCATGTACTGTACTGTAATTATTTTCCAGGTTGTCATTTAGCATTAAAACCAATTAAGAGTGATTAGAATGTTTTTTAATTAGACTTCATAACAGTAGGCGTGTATTAATTAAGCAATTAAAATGAGCTCTACACAGAAAATCAAAACACCACTTACATATTGCATCAATGAAAAAAATTCCATTGTATATTTAGGAAATACAGTATAACAATCGGAGTGATGCCATTGTGTACAGAGTGTTTTTCCCTTTGACACTTAACTTGACAAGGACTTTTTCAATTTAACTTGAGTGAATGTTGTTTTGCATTACTTTTACTCGTAGTGGAGTCTTTCACAGTGTTGTAATAGTACTTTTATTAAAGTAAGAGCACTAAAAACTTTTTCCATAACTGGTTTCATGTGACTATATACAGAACATAGTTATGGTAAGTTAAAGTAAGTCTTTAGTTTAACACAGGACATGGACAGCGGTCTCCTGGGTCAAAGTCCTGAGATTGTTTCACTCATCCTGTGTTTGTTTCATTCATCCATCCAACTGCTCCAGTTTTAATTACAACAGGCACAACCACAATTAATGGTAAATGGCATAATATAGATGGAAATAAGATGCTTGTGCAAATAATCTATGCCAACATTTTATGGGAGGACAGCCTCTTGCAAAACAACATTTCAGGTTTCCTCTGTCTTCTTTCCTTCACTGAGAGGTAAAGCAATCCTTTAACGGCAAAGTAGCTTCAGAAGGCTGTCAGGGCTAACTTCCACTGTATTTTGTTTCGGCAGAGTAAGTGGATGATGTCAGAACAGCAGTGTGTGTAAAACCCCCTAATCTCAGTCCCAAATTAACAGTGTTATCCAGGGTTCACCAGAGAGAATACCTGCTAAACCTGATTATACCAGAAAATCCCATTACTCATTCAAATGCCAGGCAGTGTAGCGTGCTTTAGGCTTCCAAAGAGCATTTCAAAGAAATTCACCACAGCTTCAGAGATTCTATTTGAGGCCACAGAGGCACTAAAAATAAAATGCACCAATTTAGGCGGACTTAATTAGGCACTCTGCCAATAATTAGGCAGATTCTGGAATAAAAGGTTTGCCATGCAGAAAACATATCTCTCACCATGCAGATCACACAACCAAGTCATCAAATCATAGCCAAGTTGAAAACATGACTTTGTGAGGTTTTGTCGTCCCTCTGGGGTAGACTATAGAGGAATGTTTCAATGTACACATCTAAAGGTTCTGCACAAAAGAAAGCAACATTAAACAAACTAAACAATAACCATCCAAGTTACTAATAACTTCACTGCATTCATCAAAAAGCATATAACAAGTAACAGTTGGCACAGTTGTACCACCACCATCTGTGTTTTACCATTTTGAGGCCACAGGGTAGTTTTTCTGACAGTCACATGTGAGCTAGGAAGCAGATTACTTGCAAATGCTACCCAGGTGCAAGAACCAACTACCAGCTGTCTTCAGAGTATCTTTTCACACAACCTAACACTCAGCAGGACAAATTTAGGTGATCAAGATAATCTGGTTAATTTGGATGAATACTTCACCTTGTGTTTCATTCTAAATTGGACCATCAATTTAAGCAAAAAGCCATAATGATGTATAGAAGAACACTTGAAACTAACAATAGAAACCATCAATGAAAAAGTTAACTGGGGTAACAAATCAAATGAGAAAAAGTGTAATTTTCTCATAGATTTCTATCCAAACAGATTTCTTATTGCAGCCCACTAAGATGCCCCCTGCTGGCCACTTCCCCACAGCTTGTCAGACTCCTTTTCCACTGACTGGAGTAATGCTTGCATGAGTTGGTAAATGTACTTTGAGCGTTTAACGACTTGTTGTCTTTCTCACAGTGTCTCTCTGTTTTTCATGAACATTAAATGGCAGGATTTTGTAAACACATTTAAAACAGGGCCATTTGCTTCTAGTGGGTAACAGCAAGATTGTCTACCAATGCGTGAAGTGCATGGTAAGGTGTGAATGCATCGTAAGAAACAGAACATTACCTGAAGAAAT
>JAOWBC010001255.1:19417706-19420206 GCA_028566105.1 Hypoplectrus providencianus | reverse complement strand
ACAAAGAGCAAAAAAGAGCTTCTGCACCATTTTTACTAGCCCTCTGCAATCCTGTGACAGCAAAGAGAAAAAAAAAGAAAGAAAAGTGTTAAAAAAAGAGAAGAGGATAAAAACATGTAATTAAACACAATGTAATTAAAAACTGTAAAAGTTAAATTTGGAAAACATGAGAAGAAAATGCAAATGGTGTTTTGCTTGGGCAGCTTGTGTAACTACCTTGTTCATCATCCAACTTTTCTCCCTGCTTCTGGAAGAATATCCAGGCAAACTCACACACTGGTCCTGTGATATAGGTGCACATCATATAGGTCTGAGGGTACTTGTTGCCACGGAGACAGTGTTGTGGTGTAACAGGGTGGAAGCCGTTGATTGACACTTCAGATCTTTGCCAGAGGAAACTTTCTGACTTGCTGAGGGAGCTGAGTGCTGTCTCCTGACGGGTTCAGGATGTTGTTAGGCGCAGAAGTGAAGGGCGAGACTGCAGCGAGACAATCGTGTGCATTCTGTATGTTCCGTCCAAATCATCAAACAAACATGTCCCTTACACAGTGCGAATAAGACATGCATAGTAATAGTGAAATTGATACTTTTTGTATTCAGTCTGGCTTGCTTTCTCGGTGCATTAATCTACATGCAAGAAAAAAAACACTTTTGGTGGGGCATGTAACATGGAGGGCTGGAAATATACTTGCAGTGTTATTTCTCATTGGTGGGAAAGTGAGCAGTGGAAAGTATAAATACGGAATAAACAAAGAAACATGGAGCCGAACACAACCCGAGTATCTTTCATTATCCTGGCCATCATCATGCTTTGGTGTTCCTGCTAAACAAACTTAGAAAAACATGCTCAGAATGAGTGCGCGTTGAGGCTCCAGGTCATCAAACTATATGATCCATTATTTCCACACACAAACTACAAAGTAAATATTGCATAATTCTGAGTAATAATAGGTTAATACAGTAAGTTGCAATGAAACCAGGTCTTCTCCAGCATCTCCAGCTACATCTCACAAAGTTATGCGCAGGTAGCCCACAATCCACTGCACTTTGGTTCATTTCCTGTAATTGGGTCCAATTAAGTTCACAGTGAAATCGATCCGCACTAGGGTCTGTTTGGAAATGGACCGAGATCCTTTCTCGCAAATGGTCTCGGACCGGTTGTTGTGGTCTGCACCAGAGTGCGACGGAATAGTTTGCAAGTGACCAAATCAACCAGAACAAGGATATAACTTCACCAGAGTTTGATTAGAACGGACTAAACTTTGGGTCGTGAAAGTGCACTCAGATGACCACAGGTAATTAAATTATTTCCAATCGACTTTAGCCAGTCAGCCTTATCAATTAAGGTGGCACAATTGAGAATGTCATTTACCACAATGACTCAGCATCACCCCTTCTGGAACAGACCTGCTGAAACTTTTCAAAGTCAAACTTGACAACATCAAACATTAAACTGGCTCCCTGTTTGCTGTTGTCTTTGCATCTCACATATCCTGTCTTTGCTTAAATTCAACTCTTGAATCTGTATGTTTTAGATCTAAATTTCATGATTCGTTTTAAGAACTGTAAAAAAAATCTGCACACTCTTTCTTTCCTGTTTAGGACCATACTAAAAGGGGACAGTTTTCATGTACAAACAATCATAAAGAGTCCGTCTGCCAGTCGGTTTCATGGAGTTGGGAATATTTTCGGAGATGACACATTATGCCTGACACAGACCTGTCAAACAGATTCCTGTGGAGAGGACACAAAAGAGCCGGGCTGAGGGAGCCGAGGGATGGTTTTAACAGGTAACTCAGGAGGAATGTCAACAAGAATGTGAAGCCGGCACAGTAGCTGAACATTGCCTTTAGACTGTTTTCAGCTACTATCTGTTGGAAACACCTGCATCTTATACAGGATTTAACCTTATAAGCTACAGTTTCAGATTACAACCTGTGGGACAACATAAACACCTGTAGATAGCTTCAATACTGCACATACGGCCAGCGTCAGCCAATACAGGTTTATGATTGAGATTTATTTTAGTATGTGTGTGTATTTCAGACACACACACACACATACACACACACACACACACACACACACACACACACACACACACACAGGGATCTAGTCATACTGCTCTGTGTTAGTAGACCTGTTCTATCATACAGGATTTCTATCATATCACACATAAGCAATGTAACCATTGAAGTCAGAAATAATTTTGAAGTGAAAAAAAAAATCTTTACCAGCAGAACAGAAATAGGTAGCCCATCATGTGTGTTAAATGATTAGGTGAAAACTTATTTAGTAGTAACTTTATTCAGGTTACTTAAAAAAAAAAACAGCAGGTTCCACTAGTTCTCATTGAAAATCCCATCACCATAGAGACAATAACGAACTTTCCAATATGAATTTTTATAGTATGTATTATCCATTATATGGGCCCCACGGTGGCGCAGTGGTTAGCACTCATGCCTTACAGCAAGAGTGCTTGGTGCCGAGGGTCGCGAGT
>JAOWBC010001255.1:19394035-19406199 GCA_028566105.1 Hypoplectrus providencianus | reverse complement strand
GTGTGGTTTTCATCCACTTTTCTTGTGAGGACCAAAGGTCATCAGTAGCAAGGGGAAATTGTTTAAAACACTTTGTCATTCTTCACGTTTATTGAGAGGTGAGAGGACACGTCTGGGGTCAATTAAAGGTCACACTGTTAACTTATTCAAGACAAGGTCATCATACGTATTGAAATACAAAAGATTTGTATGAGTGTGTGTGTGTGTGTGTGTGTGTGACATTGAGTGAGTGACTTGATTGAGAGCACTGCATATTTGAGAGTGCGTCTCCTGGGACAGCCCTCGCGGCCCCGTGTTCCCTTAGTTGCCACGTCTACGTATGAGCCCGAGAGTGCGTGAGCGACAGAGCGTCTGTGTATCTTCATTAAGTATAGTGGGATGTATTTCCCATAGCTCATCAATTATGACTGAGAGGTATCTTAGTATGCTTCCGTGGATAATGGCACTCCGATACACACACGCACTAAGCATGCTAATGAAAGTGATTTATGACCTTGGCGAAATGACAAGTTGTTTAAGCTGAATGATTTCCCTCAACGACAAAGGTGGTAATCCCTCTTTTGACTGTATGACTTGGCTCAATTCAAATCATGATATATTGGCATGGTGAAGAATAAATGTACCTTTCCCCCCAAGCACGCGGAAGCCAATAAACATATTAAGTTAAGCCTACCTCATTAGGAGGACAAATATGAATAGATATTGGAATGCAAAATGGTTCTTCACAGTTTATTCTTTGATTAGCAGCCGGCTTCAAGAGACATTAACTGACTCAGCCTCTGGATACAAACACACACACTATTGTTTCATTATTTTCATGCCATGCCTATAACAGAAAAGCCTGCAGCCTCTTTTGTTTGAATTGTTAATGTTTACACTGTCCAATTACAAGTGAATCAGGTGGACAAATGTTTAATGGACTGTTGTTTACCTGGTTCTTAACCATTCCAAGCAAGAAGGTCGGACATTGTTGATGTGACTATATGGAGCCAAATGTTTGTTAAGTTACAGAAAATGAATGAAGAACTTTTAACGGTTTTAACAACTTGTCACGTTTGAATGTTTTTTATTACTTTGGTTCATCGTGGCTCTGGGAAACCAATAGTTAATCTGCAGTATCACAAAGTAAGGAGCTGAATATAAAGATATATAAGTCGTAGCATTTTGGGGTCATGTTCTATTGTTGGCTGGATTTCATTTTGACTCCTATAAGTTTCCCTTGTCTTGACATCTGGCACTTCTATACAGCACATTGACATTTCACCAGGGAGATATGGTAATTTTAGAATTGCGGCCTTTAAAGTTGTCTCTACTCTATTTTGTTCCTTCACAGACCCATCTAACTTTTTCCTGACTCTTCAAATTTTCTTCCCCATTCTTTCCTCCCCCTTCTTGGTGTTTCACATTCTATCCTCTTTCACTTTCACCTTCATTCTGTCTATCCACCCCCCCTCCCCACATCCACTGATATTGCATATGTAGTGATTTTGCAACTCCATTTGCTAGTTCAGTAACTCCCTCGCTGGGAAACAGTGTGTGCGCTGTGATTTCTGCTGCAGATGTCCATGGGAGCAGCAGATAACTTCCTGTAGCTGCACTCAGCAGTATGGAAGCTATATGCCAGGGATTTAACACCCACATTCAGTGATTACACTACCATTCAAGCCTAATCCTCTCTCTATTACTGACAGATGACTATTCGCTATGCTGCTTTATAATGCTCTTATTTAATTTGTGTGTTCATATGTGCATGTGTGTGTCAACCCGATGACAGCGGAGTGTGGGATATGAAACGGTTTACTCTGTGCAAGCTTGTGTCTGGATATTATGCATGTTTTACGTAACAGGTTTCTTTATGCAATAGCAGGCTTGAGCTGCAGGAAAACGTTATGTGCATGTTTGCTTCAGTTTGTTTTATTAACAGGTGGAAATTAAAGACATACATAATAAGAAAAAGGGCAAGGAAAAGAGATGGAAAATGAAGACAGACCTGTTAGAAATGAAAATTAATCAATGACTGAGGTGTCATCATTGTACACATGATCTGTATGTCGACCTTACACAGGTGCCAGCATGTATGCATGTGTTTATGGATGTATTTGGGTGTGTGTGGGTGTTTTTGTTCAGTGTGATCCTCAGATACTCGTGTCTTAAGGTAGTTATAAAGTCATTAGCATTTTAATTGCCAAGCTTTAACGTCTCAAGGAGAACTCATGGGTAAAGTAGAACAAAAAGTTGATAATCTTGCTTTAAGATTTTTTTAGTGTGTGTGTGTGTGTGTGCGCATGAGTTTAGGCAATTGAAAGGCTTCTGGAGCTGCTTTTTCATCATACGCACTCTAATTAAAATCCACTTGTGTGTAACCGTGTCTCTGTGTTTGAGGTAATTATCAGTTCGGGCCATCTAATATCTAACTCCCCT
Organism: Hypoplectrus providencianus; assembly: GCA_028566105.1. Taxonomy (NCBI): domain Eukaryota; kingdom Metazoa; phylum Chordata; class Actinopteri; order Perciformes; family Serranidae; genus Hypoplectrus; species Hypoplectrus providencianus. Next base: position 19,403,778 of record JAOWBC010001255.1, on the reverse strand, counting down.
TCTCATAATCTAGAGATTATGCACCAACTGTGCTTGGGCGGTAAAAGAAAAGGTTGAAAGCAATAATGGATTTAGTGTGGTTAAGTGACCACCTCCCATTTAAAGTAAAGAACTGTGATATATGCTTCCTGACCAGACTCATGTCAGAGAGCATGTGTCCTACAATCCTTTTTTCACGAGGGTGTATTGTTAAAACAGAGCACATATCCTTTCACGGAAAGCTGACAGCACATCATGTCATGTAATTTCCACTTGCATGTCAGTAATTTTATGTATTCAAATCCGCAACATGAGGCCACTTGTGATCACAAAAGGCAGGCTCTCAGAGTCTCTCACTCTGTCATTTTTTTTTTGCCGGTAATTCTAAACCTCTTAGCACTGGAGAGGGTGAATTTCACAGAAACTCCACATGACAGCTTTGACATCAATTAATCATCCCCTCTGTGCCCTCCATGCTGTATTTTACACTTTCTGCCACCTGCTCAGACTTTTGAGGGAAGCTGCCTGACTGCTTTAGGCAGGAAACTACCTGTTACATTTCACCTTAAGCTCAAAAAGACAAAGGGCTCCTGGTAGGGGCGAATGTAAACACCCTCACATGCTAATGGAGGGAACATGGTGCCCGAAAATATCTGCTCTTAATTTTGCAAGACTTCAAGTGACGAAGCTTTTCATAGTTTATCAACTGCCTCAGCTAGAACCTTAGAACATAACTTCAGGTCAAGGGTGCCTTAATTCTTGATGAAAGTGCAGAGACACTCCTTTTGTTAACAAGACCTAAAAAAACGAGTGGGCTTGTGCGCAAAAAGGCTCTAAACACATTCTGCACGCAGACACACAGGTCCAGAAGTGTGATTGCTCTCTGAGATGCACCTTCAGTGTAATCAGTGAGGTGCAAATCTACCATTTGCTGTTCCTGGGGTTGATTGGATATTGTGCTGGACTCACTAAGCCTCTGCAACAGGGTCAGGTTTGCATAGAACATTTGCAGCCTCGCTAGAGAGGGGCACAGATTAAAGCTATCGGTGACCGGGCATTCGCCTTGTGTGTCTTTGTGTTGTTGCTTTTTCTGGATCTTGTCTTCTGACCATTTGTGCCTAGAAACGCCCTTCACACACTCTATATAATAAAGAATTATCGTTATCATTGAAAAGATAGAGCCATGAGAACTTTTTTTTGTATCAAACGATTTTTCTAAGCAGTTAATAAACACAAGAAATGCTACTTATGAAACAAAAAGAACAAAAAAAAAAAAAAGTCATTAGCAAAGTAATTATCTTATGAGGAGACGCAAATGAATACGCTTATGTTAATGGAGCTGCAGTTGCCCGAGCAGGATTTCACACATATGATGAGACATTAACAAATGTGCACTCGACTGCCAGCACTGTGGGAATCATGGGAGGTATCAGCCACTTTGATTATCCTGCACCTGCTCTGGTTTGTGTGGTGTGTCTCACTAAAGCTGATCTGCTGCCTCTGCCGTGGTGGTCGCAATTGACATTAATGGTTTTTTTTTTTTACATTCCTTCCTAAACTGATTTAGTGGCATTTCATTTATTTAGCATCATGATTAGATTTACATTACTTTATAGATATAGTAGATCATATTTCCTTGTAGCATGTTCAACAGCATTCACGATAACAATTAGCAATTATTCCTTTGAGTCACAGTCACATCAATACGTTTGTCATGGTTCAGCTGACATGGAAGCTTGGTTAATAACTTTACATATATTTAATGCAATAGTTTAAGGTCTCCTTCACTCGCAAAGTGGGACAAGTGAGTGATTGCATTATTAGCTGTTAGTAAGTCTATAGTAAGTCAGACGTGCCAAAGACCTTTTTTGCATTTGTTGCCTCTTATTTGATGGATCATGGACAGACCCACCTGGAACCCCAATTAGTTTCAGTGCATGTGGTAAATTCATAGAATAAAGAATCTCTTACATGAATGTGGAGATAACAGAATTAGACCTGTCAGAGCAAAATGAGAGCCGGTGCTCCAGATACACTGGCCGTCAGTATGAAAGCATGTGATAAGCTCTTAATTGTTGATTGACTGATTAAAACCGAAGGAAATCATCTTCTTGAAGAGCTAAATGAGATTTATTTTGATAACGGCACATGAATCTACCTGCTAGTCCAAACCCATCAGCCATCAGGCTTTCAGCAGGCATTTCCACACACTGTAGTTGTGTATTCTGAGGCAGTTATGGGGCAGGTGAGGGGTCATCTCTGTCATTAACTGGGAAGTGAAACACGTGCTTCTTATTTTTAGAGCTGCTCTAGCTAATTGACAGTTATGCAAATACACGTCACACTAATGAAAGTACTGCGGTGATGGTTAATTTTCTCAGTGTGTGTGTGAGTGTGTGTAGAGGAATGTCCCATCATAGTTTTACTCTCCAGCTCTGCTGTTAGATACAGGTTTGCTGTTTCTTTTTTTTTTTTTTAATATTTTTAAGCATTACACTTGGGTTAAACAATATTTTGTCGTCTCTTTTTGGTCAACAATTTTCAAATATTCTTATAAATACTGATACTTATATTCAGTTTGGCTAGAATGCAACAATAATGGAACTTCCTCAAGAACTCATGCTCAAATTTCAGGTTGATAGCCAAAGGATAATGTTTAACTTTCATAAAAAAAAAGCAGCTTTTGCCACCTGTACTATTAGGATTTTCATCATAGAGCCTGATTTCTTGTGGTACCTGTGAAACTTGTGCTGTGAAATAAAACACAATGAACTTTGAGGTAGTCTATGGAGTTTTTGGCATCCAACATTACTATGGAGTGCTGTTTCTTTCTGACCTAACCCTGCTGTGTCTGATGCATTTAAACAATGGTGCACATGCAAGCCCACACTATTCCTCTGATCTACAGGTGGTGGTGATGCATGAAAGAAACACAGTAACAAGACAAGCAAAGACAGTGAAGGAGATGCGAGTTAACATGGATGTGAACAATGCAGTTTTCAAACTTTAGAAAATCAGCTTGAAAATGTTTTATGAGAAAGACGCTTTCAATATGCCTCAAGACCTCAAGGACACACACAATGAGTTTGGGTGAGTACCATGGAATGTAAATATACCTTTTATTTGTTTATATGAAAACTCCGCAGGGCACCTTTAAATATCATTTTCAGTTTGGTTTTGTTTTCTTGCTCAAATACATACTGAAAATCTGCTTATTCACTCCGAGTCACATCTGTATTCATCTCAGTTGAGGGGGAAAAATATTGGGATCGCAACTAAAACAAAACATATGATTTCTGACCAAGTTTGTGCACCGGCAGAGAGCTGCATCTTGTAATGTGCTTAAACCATCTTTCAGAGCGCCTACTGTTCCAATGTCAAGGTGAGAATTACACTAGGTTCAAGAAATAGGGCATGTATTCAGAGAAAACACAGGCTACTGAGCACACAGCATAAGAGGCAGACAAAAAGGCATTTGTCTTATTCAGTGCAGCCTGGAGTGGTTTGGAAGCCAAGCAATGAAATGTTATTTTCGTGTGATCGAGAGCCGAAGCAAAGGCCAGAGCACGGAAATAACTGATTATGAATTTGGCGGGGTCCAATTCTTTCTTTAAGTCCAATCTTAAAGAAGGAGAATCCTCTCAGCACCAGTCTGACAGATAAGATCATAAGTGGAAGGAATTTCTCTGATGTTAATGCTGCAGTCAGAGGATGGCCTTTTCTAAGATATCAAGTTCATCAAAGTGTAAACAGCAGCAAGGAGAACTTCTTGTTTATACCTGAACTTGTAGCTTGCGTTATAATACAAGAACTTTTAATTAGTTATAATTTATTCCTTTTTCTTGACTTTGTAAGTCCTTAAAATGTCTATACTGAGTTTGCAAAGATCAAACCTACACGTTTTTCATGGATCTTATAAGAAAATTATAGCATGAACGATGTGGAACAGTAGATGCACTGAAATATGGTTTATGCACAATATAAGCTCTCTGCCAGTAAACAAACTTGGTCAGAAATCATGTTTTGTTTTAGTTGTGATCTCAATATTTCCCTCACCTCAGATGAATACAAATGTGACTCAGAGTGAACAGATTTTCTGTAAGTATATGAGCAAGACAACAAAGCTCCTCTAAAAATGATATTTAAAGGTGCCCTGTGGAGTTTTCATATGAAGCAAATAAAAGTTATATTTACATTTCTTGTTACTCACCAAAACTCATTGTGTGTGTCCTTGAGGTCTAACAAACATATTGAAAGCATCTTTTTTCATAAAACATTTTAAAGGACAATTTTTCTAAAGTTTGAAACCCACACATCCCTGTTAACAAGCTGAAAATCCTCTCGTGCGCTGTATTTGCTGACACATTACTACTTAAACTCTTGACAGTGGTTCCACGAAGAATGCTCCGAATTTAGGAACTGAAGGTTGAAAAGAGAACAAATACAAATGTAGAAAAAAAACTGAAAACAATCTTCACTACTTACTTCTCCTCTTGCCAACGTCTCCCTTGGAGGTGGCAGCCTCATTTAGCAGCACCATCCCCATGGTGATTGCAGCATCTGGGACAAGGTTGTCAAGGAAACAACACACTTGCATGCATATGGGAGTGGTGGAAGCTGGAAGTACAAACTGCCCCAGGAAGAACTGCTGGACACACATATGCACTTACAGATACGCACATACTGCATGTGCACAGGAGCACTCAGACAGATTAGCAGGAACACCAGTCACTGGTGCTGAGAGGACAAAGTATAATGAACACAAACAGTGAAATAAAGCAATCCAGTACAACAGCTTGACAAATTCAGTTGAGGATTATAACTGTCATGCTTTGTTGAAACTGTGTCAGAAATAAATTAAATAAACTGCTTATTTTAAGTGTCGAAGTTAATGGTGTGATGCATTACATTTGCTGTAATATAAACACGAATACAAAACAGGAGAGTCTTTGCGAGTAGATCATTCTCCCTTTTGTTTGTTTTTTTACAAGAGAAGGAGCCACAACACAAAGCTAACAGACATTTTTTTATTTACAATTTCTTATTTATTTAATCTGAAGTTGCAGAGCCTTAGTCTAAGAAAGAAAGCATCATAATGGATGCAATGGATATTTCTTTAAAGGCTACTCAGTGGTGATGTGAAGTGGTTCTGGTGTAGCTTGCAGATATCCAGATAATGGATATTCAAGCCAAGGCTTCCTCTTCTGTGTGCTATTGTAAGTGTTAAGAGACATTGGAATTGAAAGACAATGATCATGACCAGATTCTTTCCTTGCACATGGATGCAGATACGTTTAAAAAAGCAAATAAAATAATCGTTCTTTGACAATACGGACTGGGCTCTGATACTGCACTGTGGCCAAGACATTCCAACTAAAGGAATCCTTGCTATGTCAAACACGTGTGTGGCTGCATAGAGATTCTCTCACTATATGCACACATCTATTCATAAAGACTTACGGGGAGAAAATAGTGTTATTTATCCGAAGATATCAGCCAAGATTTTGTAAGAAAACACCCTCCGCAGAAGTGTGTTTTCTGCTCTGATCTGTGACCTGCATTTATGTTTAACAATTTTTCTAGAGTCTCAGATAATTTAGTGGCACATTATGGACTGATATCTGCGTATCAAAGGCATATTGGGTCCAGTTCATATGCTGTCCAATCTGGAATTATGAAAACTTTTCTTACATATATAATGCAGAAAATGTTATTTGGCATGATTTAGAAATGGTGTTTGCTATTGATTTTACACTGAACAGTAGTGGTGATAATTTAAGTTCTTTAATTTCTTTTATTCCAATTCTTAAACATTCTTACATTATCTATTATTTATTTTATAATAATGAATTAGCTGATAATGAAATAATAAGGATTGATCTGATTCATATAGCACTTTTTCAAATTGGCTTGCCCACATCGTAACTATGTAGTTGCAGTATATAGTCAATGTTAAATTGTTTGACTTGTTGAAATAACGACATTAACATTATAATAACAATACTGTGAATGTCTCTATTTTATAGAATCAAGCAGTGCTCCTTTCAGCACTTGAGCTGCTCTAAAATCACTGCAAAGCACAGCCTCAGGTGGCTTATAATTACAGATTCTTTTCTTCGGCGTGCCCTGCATACAAATCCATAAAACTGAAGAAAACCTCACGTGGTGCACAAACAAAGACCGCCACATGGGAAGAAACAGAGTGGAAACGGAGGCGTCCTCTTGATGATAGGCTAACAGACATGATCTGGTGCTGTGACATGAACACAAGAGATACCTCCACATGAGGCCGCAGAACTGAACCATGTAGGTGGCATTTTGGGTGGCTCTAGGAATCTTTTGTGACAAAAATGTTTAAATGCCAAATGTATAGCCATCTGTGTTTAGAATAAGACCATACCACTTTACTGGATTGTAATTACAGAAAATAATTTTTACCCTGAGCCCGCAGGCATCCTACACTCACATCTGTCTACAGCAACAGAACACCAGCAATGTGTGAAGCAGTTTAGACGGACCGCTGTGTGGCAAATGTCCAATCTGGCCATCCTATTGCCAGTTCTGCCATCCACATTTATTATATCTGTCACGATGCGCCCTAATTGTTCCAGAAAATATTCACACTACTTTCACATGCATTTCATTAGAATACAAGTATTTTTTTCCTTCCTCAGCTGATTGATGTTAAAGTCAAGCCGGTGCTTCAAGCTCTAATCACAGTTTTCCTTGGCACGATGATTTCAATCAAGGGCTTTAACTTCACTCCATTGAAACTGCTCAAGGTTAGAGAGTTTATCCATATACCAAACTGGCACACGGCTGAAAAGAATCTCCCAGTGCCAAATGAAATTCTAGTTTGTTGACATATTAACCAATGGCTTTGAAAGTCCCCCCTAACTCAGAAATGTTTTCTTAAGTTTATGTCCCTTAAATTTCCTGACCTTCACTATACCAACTTAAATACTTGCAAAGTTTGTCACTACAGAAATGTTTACACACACTGAACAAGGCCATATTTGTCCAATTCACTGTGATCTGGGAATCATATGTTGAGCGAGCTACATTTGTTTGGTCACATGTTTGAAAACCAATCAAAAGCAAGGACAAGAAACAGGGAATGTATGCAATGTTCTGTCCTTGGGAAAACAACTTATGTTAGCTTCTGATTCTTTGAACATCTACTTAAAAGCTACAAACCATGTTCTTACAATTATTTACACTTATTAAATCAGTATAGTGATTTGAGGTAAACCCTAAAATCAGCATAGTTGGAGGAATTTTCTAATCAAATTTGATGTATGTTTTATAAAATCACACTGCTGATGCCATGATCATATGGCTGCATCAGTCTGTACATTAGAATGAGAGAAATATTTTCATCTGCATTTTCATTTCATCCTAAAATGGCAAAGTTATGTTATGTTAACTGAAAAAGCTACCTGCGTGTGTGTGCCTGTGCACGAGGAATTAAACAAGGTTACATCCATGGGGGAAAGTGCATCTATGACGGTCATAAAATGTGTTAACACCACCTGCACAGACAGCAAGGGTAGGTGTGTTAGCATACCAGCAGGTGTGAATGTGTGTGTTTGTTTCATTTAGATGTAATCAGATGGGCAGAAAATAAAAAAATAAATCCTGTTAGCGTGGACAAACAAATATTGCTCTGCAGCAGGTGCGACCTTGGACCTGCTATTTCCCATGGGGAGAACACAAGAGCTAGGAGTGAATGGTGTCATTAACCACACAAATACAAAGGCACATGCGCAAGTACACATGGGTATACAAGCGGACAGAGAAGAAAACAAACACAAACAGAAACAGCTATCCTGTGAAAAGTACGCTGGCAAACACACGCAGACACAGCCTATCATTTGGGGTTGAATTTGGAACAAATCAGGCAAGGAGGTGAAGTTAAAAGAGAACAATCTCTTGTCTTTGTATCATCTGTTTGTTCAGTCCAGCAGGCAGCCTCCCTATGGAGAATGCACACAGATGACAAAGCACTCGTGTTCAGAAAATAAATGTAGCAGATGTAGAAATTGGATGCCGTTTCAGACATATAAAGGGTGGATTCCTATGTGTTGTGTGCAAGCAAATGGAGAAGTAATGGGATTGTTTGCCGAAAAGAGCAGTTGGACATTTCACTGTTAGAGTTAGAAGTTCGAATTAAATTGCTCCGGTCGATTTGCATTTTGCAGCGCAATGTTTTAATTCATGTTTTCACGTGAAGCATAGACGCTGGTGAAAGGATACTCAGGAGAAGGATGATGTGAGACTCAGCCACAAACTGGGCCTGACTGCTGCCATGAATGTAGCTCTGTGGAGAAAAGAAAGTGAGAGAGAGAAGGCGTTAGTCTAAAATTGTTCATTTCAACTGACAAACGGTCACAGTAGGTTACATCCTTGGTAAAAATTATAAATTGAAGAAATAAAGAACAATACAGTAAGTAAATGGAAGATTGGGTTATGAATGGTGAGGAACAGGACTGAACAGAAGGAAATATTAAACAAAAAAATAAGTAATGGAAAATAAAGAAAGGGATTTGGAAAATCGTTAATAAAAAAGCTCATGACCTTTTGGGGCAAACCCCTTGGTTGAACATAAGTTACAGAAATAATAATTGTCTGGTATCAGCCATAGAGGGAAACTACTCATGGTATATGAACCTGGTTAATAATGATAATCCCTTACATCCCATTATCTTTTGAGTACAATAACTGTTCCCAGCAAACCTGGACTTGGTTGCAGGGTCCAGTTCATAGCTTAATTATATCTTTTTGCTTAATCATGATGAACACCAGCATGGCAGCACTATCTATTGTGTGTGTGCGTGTGCAGATGGGTTTTAAAAGTGCATGCATGTGTGAGTACTGGGTGTATTGTGAGTCATAAAGATTTCTCCCATGTAGTGCGTAGGTGTGCAGAGGTGCTACCTTTTCACTGAGTGGGCAGGGAGGTCAAGCTAACCCTCGAGGAACACTCACACACAGAGAGACACACAAAAAAATGTTACAAACTCACATTCACTGGCAGACCACTAAATGGAGACTGTTATATGTACAAGAGTCTCTGCAACTTATCAGTCTGAGTGCGATTTTTAATAACCAGTCTAACAAATCTGACGACCACTAGTTGTTCCAGAAAATGGATAGGGCAGAAGATGATTTAATGCCTGTGTTGCCCTATAGCCATGTTATTAATGTTATACTTTTATTTTGAAGTGACTATTTTCATGCTCAAGAACGTACACCACTTCCTCTTTGAATTTCATCCATGTATGAACCACACGTGAACTTCAGAGATCATTTTTTTAAAGTTTGTCTTTGTTTGAAGAAAACTGAAGCAACACTCGGCACCAAGAAAAAGCATGCTATCGACTCAAATCATCTTTTTAAAAGGGGTTTTGTTCAGTTTACGAAAATTATTGTTTAATTCCCTAAATTCATAGACATTATCTTAAAATATACTTATCCATGTATTTTGATGTACAGTATTAAATTTTCCATTGTCCAATCCATTAAAATAACGTATACTGTCAATGTGTAGAAATGTCCATTTGATTAAAGATACATATTTTGTTTATACCTTGTCATTGACAAGACGGGTCCATACATATAAAAGTTATTTTACAGTATAATAGGTCATTGAGTCAAATAGTTGCTTCTATTCAGCCATCCACAAACACAGCGACCTAACAACTGTCACCACAAAGTGAGGCCCTTTGCATGACTCCAATAAAGTCTGAAGTCAAAACATGACA
>JAOWBC010001255.1:19364351-19386551 GCA_028566105.1 Hypoplectrus providencianus | reverse complement strand
CTTACCTAACAAAACATTAACATTATTCTACACTACACTAAGCATTAGCTTACCATTTTACACGTTACTGCAGTAACAGACTTGAAGCTTGCAGAAGTATTGTGATCAGCTAGCATAGTTGCTGTTAGTTATGTACTTGTCTGTTATTTGTCAGTTATTTTTCCATTTTCCAATTTCTACGCCCACTTGCTCTTCCCTTTATTATGCCTCCTTTCCCGCAGGACATGTTTGTTTACTATATGGTTCTTAATTAAAGTTTTCTGCTAAAAACAATGCTTCCAATCATTTTCTGTTTGGCTGTGCATGTCTGTGTGTGATCGTCTGAGTGTGGAAACCAAGGGATGGTCAGAGTCTACTGGTCTGAACGAGTATCCAGCCCACGAAAGGGTCATTTATTTCTTTGCCTCACTACACTGTTCAATTCTCTCCATATCGGCTCAAAACACACGGATGCACACACAAGCGTTCCCTCGCTCAATCAAATGCATACACACACAGACAGACACACACAGGTGTGCAGGTAAAGCAAAAAATAAGGCAGCACTCGTACTCGCTAGCACACACATACTGATGCCCTCTGCAAGCCAAAAGTCAAGTATTTGCAGAGAGCCAATAAAAGTGACAGCTGTGTTTCTTTAAAATATGAAAGGTTAGCAGTAATGTAGAGAGGGCTGCTGCCAACAGCTGCCAAAAGCCATCAACCAATCATGTGAAATCAGCTGGAAATATGGAAATGTCATCAGCCAATAGTGTGGACATTAGGAAGTAGTTGGTCAAATAAAAACCAAGAGAGAAAACAGCTGATAACTGGCCAGCAAAATGTATCACCCATGAGATCCCCTGCCTCTCTAGGCGTGACGGTTTGTTCATATCATAAACTTGCTCAAAACAATGTTCGTGACAAAACTTTTTTCATGAAAAATTCAAAAAAGGAAAACTCCTACCCTTTACTTTCTTTCTCTACTTTCTTTTTTTGTGTTTTGACCTCCTGCCTTTTCACGCAACTCAAAATCTGTTCAGCTGTGTGTGTGACTTCTGTTTTTTTTGTCTTCTTTTATTGTGTGTATGTGACTGTGTTTGTAGTATTTTGAGTGGGTTTGTCATACTGTGTGTGAATTCGTTTAAATTGTGTGCGATGTTTGTACTAGAAGCTGTGTACGTGGGCTTTAGTGTTGTTCATGTGGGTGTGTGTATACTTTTGTTAAAGCGCAACTATATCTATGTTCCATTTTGTGTGTGTGTGTGTGTGTGTGTCCCTGAGCAAAAATGAGCAAGCAGTTTTTTCTTGGCTGCACAGTGAGACGCTCACTACAATTTCATCTGCTTCGTCGTGCCATTCGTCAGTTGACAAATCCTTTCAATATAGTCTACCTGGCCTCGCTCGCTCATCATTTTAAAGGAATTACACTGTCTGGGGAGAGGGGGAGAGGAGAGTGGGAGATTAGAGAGGGAGGTGAGAGGAAGTAACACAAAAAGAGGAGGGAAGTCATACAGAAAAGATAAGGTGGGTATCTTTTCAATATCATCTGACCAGTTCAAGCTATTTACTGTCGGAGGAACGGAGGGAGAAAACGAGGGATTTAAAGAGAGCAGAGGTGGAGGATAAAGGTGAAAAAGGTGTGAAGAGAGGGGGAAAATAAGAGAAAGATGAGAGCCATTTACACCAGATCTAATGAAGCCATCTCTGCAGCTATTTGGGTTGAGTGGCTACGAAATAGCAATCTTGCCGAGAAGTTGAAGAAAATGTGGTTGGGTTAAAGCATGTAAGCCACTGGAGCTATCATTGAGGCTGCTGCTGTTAAAGAGGAATGATTTAGGATTGGCTATAAAGGCCGAAAAGGGTAGGCCTGTCGGAGGCTTAACAGGATGTTTTAGTAGAGCCAGCCCTCAATTGATTCACATACTGGGATTTTACATAACAGGTTCAGATGCACTCCAGTGGTACAATTTAACACAATCCTGCCTGAGGTAACGACCCATATGAGCGTTTGTAAAAAAGACCCTCATGAGCGGTTCATGGTAAAGAGGCAAAAAATATTCTGGTAAGGCAGTTTAAAAATTAATTTAATGTACATATTTCCAGAAGTGAAGTAGTTACAAGGGGAGACCGGTCTCTCTATGTCAATTGTCAAACAAAACCAAATAAACACATCAGTGTCAGTGATACACTAAAACCATAAACTGTAAATAAACAGCTTCTCAAAAGTGAAGCCCACGTGATCTCCCCCTAATGGCTGGCTGCAGTATAGGCCGTCCTCGCAGTGTTGGTGGATGACACATTAGGTAGTACATGTATTTTTTTTTTTCCACAGATGGTTTGTGTTACTTTGTGTAGTTCTTATCATGCTGATGTATGTTCAGGGGTTTATTGTGTCTAATAAGTTTGGTTTTAGTTAATTCATACTATAATGAGAGTATACTATCAATAATAAGACTCCTTTATTTAAGAAAATAACAGGTGGTGTATTTTCACAAAAAAATGCATTAGGCCTCAATAATATCACAAATTATCACGCATAGGTGCATTTCAATTGACTGTCTTCACTTTTTTTAGAAGCTGCCTTTGCAGATTTCTGAAATGTAATAAAGAACCTTAACTTTCTGACTGGACCAGTATTCACCTAACTTCAACAGGGTATACAATGGGCCCTCTGCCAGGTCTTCAGTCTTTCTTCTCCTAACTGGTGTAATTTGTTTTCTGCATGCTCAGTAATAAATCTTTTATGACCTGTTCACCTCTGCATTTGAATCAGATGCCTATGGCTACTGCTCCCCACAGTTAGGGAATTAATTTCTGTCTTTATCTAAAATGCTGTTTCAACACTTCACTATGTCAAAAGCTTTAGTGCTGCCCTCATCGCTCAGCTCAGCTCATGCAAAGCCAAGAACAAGAGAGGAGAGGAGGAGAGGGCAGGAGCAGCAGACAGGTAGGAATGTTTCAAACTTGCTGCACTGCACTTCACTCTTATGAAGACTATCACATGGTATGAGATGTAAAGAGAGAGAGGGGGAGAATGGAGGGCATAGGGAAGAAGAGGGATCAACAAGGGGGAAGCAAGAAAGACTTAAAGGATGAGCAGAGAAGCGAAGGACACAGTAAAGGTAGAAGTAAAGACGGGAGGAGTTGCAAAAGGCAGTAATTATAAATACAGCAGAGGGGTGCATTAGAGAAGAAAGTGGAGACTGAAAAGAACAAAAAAAGGCCCAAAAAAGTTGAATAGAGTCAGATCAAATAATCCCTTAAGCCCTTAAATCAAATATGTTTTGACATTTCTTACTCTGCAGTTGCACCAGTCCTGAAAAAAGTCCCTGAGGTGAAGATTAACTATTAATGGCCATTGGAAACAGGGTGAACACAAGATGTGATATTGATAAGCATTTAAAAATCAATGATGTAAGGAGGCAGCAGGACATTCTCTGATATAATTTGAAGAGTGTGATAAGTATGCTTTGTCTAATTGTATAATGAGTGCAATGCCATGAATTTTTAAAATGAATTAGTATTTGAGTAGTCATGCTTTTTTGTTAATCTCCATCAACAGTAGCATCTTTGCCCGTAGCTGCTTGCCCTAGCAGAATAAAAGTGGTTCAGTACTAAGTAGGTGGCAAACACAGAAGAGTGTGGAGATAGGGAAATAACAGGGGAAGAGAAAGACGGGGTGAAGGCTGGGAGCTACAGTTGGGAGCTACATAGGATGGGGGTGTAACCTATTTGTTGTCAAACAGACTGAAAAATGACAGAGAGCCAACAGAGCCTGACAAATAGAGCGCCTTTTTACACAGAACAACAGAGATGGAGCACCGGATGGAATAGAAAATGGGAAGGGGCAAGAGGGAAGTTGTGATACTTTTTTTCCCTTTTTTTTTTAGTTCTTTCTTCTGACTTTATGAAAGTGTGTTCGTGCACTCCCCTCTGTTGTGTGTATGGCGTATTCTCTAGGACTGCGCTACGGGGAATACCAATCCCTTTCAGTCCCTGCATGAGCTGAATTGACTTTTTTGATAATAACAACAACACTGCATTCTGTGCTCTGGGTCTGTGACCTCATACATCACCCCCTCTGGAGGGGGTTTGTGTGCATGTGTGTGTGCAAATACACACATCACGTGTCAGATGACACAGTGTTGTAGACACATAATTACATTTTTAGGGATATTTCTCTCACTCTCTCTGACTCGTCCTATCCCCTCCTCTCCCTCGTTTTCTCAGTTTTTCTCATATTGTTATTTCAATTTCACACTTGAATGAACAAACTTAAATGATGACCAGCAAAAAACTATATCTGCAAATGCTGTGTGTGTGTGTGAGTGTTGGGACACATTTTGGTAATAAGTGGCAGCTGTCCAAAAAATGAAGAAAAAAGAAAAGGAGGAAAGAAAGAAACTTTTGCTGCCCTCTCTCTTGTTGCCTGGTCCAAGATGACTCTGACAAGTCTCTAAGGTGATATTAACACACAATGACTGCTCCCAGCTGTCCAGTCATACACACACTGTCCCAGCGCTGACCTGCTAGTAGGTGGTAATAGCACAGAGTGTGTCTTACTTAGGGCCAGTAGCCTTACAGATGTTTCAGATCTAATACAGTCTCACTCAGAACTCTGTAAAATAGATGAATCCTAACCCTTACAATATTGTTTTTGTCAAAAACACACGTACCAATTGTAAAGAAGAAAATGAATGATAGGAATGAAGAGAGAAGCAATGAGGGAGGGAAGCAACCAAAGAGAAAGGGAAGAAAGGCATGGAAGTCGGAAATAGAGGGCAGGTTAAAAGGAGGACAACGGAAATATAAAACCTTGAGATAAAAGATCAAATGTGGATGGATGGAAGGAATAGATATAAAAATGGAATTATGAAATGTAATCCATACCACTTGTCCATTCTGGGGGTTCTTGTGGGCGTATGGAGGACCTCTAATGTGATTCCACATCTGTCCAGAGGTCATCGCAAAAACAACGCACTATCACAGAGTAAAAGGAAGAGAGGGAGGGATAAGGGAGAGACAGGAGAGAATGTGAATTAAACATCCTTACCACAGACATACTAGAATTATTATACCAATTTTTAAGTCTGTGAAGTTTATCCTTCCCCACATATGACCCCCAGACATTAATGTGTTGTTAAAACAGGCATTAAATTGTGCTAATGAGTTGAGATTACTGCACTCAATTTGTTTCCAGAGCAGTTTCACTTGACTTACAGTATGTCCCTGGCTTTTGAAGCCGGATATTTTTGGCAGAGCATATATTTCACTGCTCACAGTGGATTATAAGGTAGCCTCCTAAAACCATATATGTGTATGTGTGTGTATGTGTATTGGTGCATCATACCAGTGCAGCCATAGCCCATCCAGTCTTGTTGTATATGAATTCCAGGTTGTTCCTCCTCAGATACAGCAGACCTCCAACAAGCGACACTAACAGAGCCAAAGCAATGGTGCCTGAATAATTAGGAGGACGAAAGACACGGATCTGGAGGGATGGAGAGAAGAGAGATGACATATGTCAGTAATCTACAGTTCCTTAAAAAAAAAAATAATAATAATCCTAGAAAAATAAGTATTTTTATGTAAAATTATGAGTATGTATGATTTAGTGGCATCTAGCAGAATACCCCTCCCTTTCCAAGCATGGCCATGAACCTATAATGATACATATGGCTCCTTTAAACTTTCAGTTAGACGCCTTTCAGTAAGCTTTTTCAATACTCTTTCCTTGACTGGGCATAAAAGTACATGGAAAGTTGTTTTAAAATGCCAAATGTCAAAGCTGTTTACAAATTCCAATTCACATCAATAGATGTCCTTTTCATCCAGCTACCTTGAACCTGCGAAATCATATTTTCGATAACTTTTAGTTATGAATAAATATAATACAGTCGGTAAATAACATTCAGCTGTTATCTCAAACTGAGTGAAAATCTGAAACCGAGGTTAAACTGTGTAGGCGTTAGGGTGTTTGTGTGATCTTGTCCCGTCAAACAAACAGTTACTTGGTCTAACTGAGTGGTGAAACTTTATACAGGGCATTATTTGTGTTTTCAAAAAAATAAAATAAAATAAAAATACTTTCTGTTCTTTGAAAGACATAGAAAATTAATTATTTTGTCTGCATAACTAAAAACAAGTACAATGAGAAAAATTTCTAGGTAACTGAACCTTATAAGGGGTCATGCGATGCTTAATCAAAAGCCTGATGAAAAGATTTGTAAAAGAAAAAAAGGGCTTTATATAAAGACATACATAATAGGAATAGGTTTAATCAGTGTTTATTTATGGAACAATAATTAGTCTCTTTAAACAAAATATAAATGATGGGAACAATCTTTTAATAATTAAATAAAAATCCCTGCCTTGGATAATCAGAGTTGTGTTAACTTCAATAGTCCAGGTCACTTTATGAAAGTCTTCCTTTAGTGACTTGTGTTCTCTCTCTCCCTTTCCATTTCTGTGTGTGTGTGAGCGTGTTGCCATGAAGCCAAACTAACAACATGCTGTGTTTGCCATGAACAGATGCAAGTGTAACATTTCCCAATAGCTAGAACACAAATGTGTACCCAACACTGATTATGTCATGAGGGAAAATGTGTGTACCATCTGCTGCTGCTAAGTGTTAATGCATTGAAATATCAGTTTGTAAAACTCTGGGAGCAAGAGCGACAGAACAAGAGTTGTACTTTTAGGGCTCTGCCACATGCTGCACAAGTCTGCAGCCTAGCCTGATACCTGGTGTGTTGGTAGCAGGCTATATACATAAGAAAGATGCTTTACTTTCTCCTTTTTGTTATATGATATATTTTTCAGGGGGTAAAGCAGAGATGGGCTAGTTTAAAAGGAATCATTATATTTTTCATTGGTAATTATATTATGTGTATGACATTGTATGTGCTTCTTTAAGTCTTTCAGAGTTTTATCTCTGTTTATTTCACAGAAAAGAACAGCAAGAACTAATGGCTGACATATTTGGGTAACGGCTTTATATTTATATTATAACAATAGAAGCTTGACCACAGTCCCCATATATCTTTATGGTCCCCCTTGAACACTATAGGCACTTAGTGTAAACACTGACTTCTCTAACCAATTTCATTTGTTTTCCTCCATGACACAAATGTATTCTTCTCACTATTTTTTTTTTTTTTTTTTTAATGAAATATCTGTCCTTTCTTTTTTCCCCTTTTCTTTTCTGTTCCTAATTCATGCAGTAAAGTCACATTGAAGTGCCTGAAAGCTAGCACTTAGTGTAAGTGCTCCCCATCGCCTTCACTGAAAGGCAGCTTTTTGAATCCAGATCCATCAACAGGATGTCAGCAGGATGCTTGGACTCTGTCTGCCCGTGCTTGGCTGACAGGTTGTTCAGGGCTAAAGAAATAGTAGTCAGACGGTCGAAGGTTTGATCTCCCAGGTGCCAACTTAAATGTCTCTAAGCTAGGGCATTGAACACCCACCTGCATGAGTGGCATCCTGTCCCTATGACAGGGTCAACACTGCATCTACCCCCGCAAAGACTAATGACATCTTCAAACTTAACCTTGTTGGTGCTGTAAAATCCTGTCGGTTTGGCCATTTGGATCGGTTTGTTAAAAAAGTACTTCACCGATTTTGGCAGTGCACTCCTATAACATGAAGCAGTACTCCCCTAGGCCTGTAAACAGACTTTGAAGTGCAAACTTGGAGGAGTTCCTTTAAGGCTGAAGTAAAAGCTGTCAATGAAAAGCTGTTACGGACTGCCCTACCCCGACAAAAAACCTCCTTCAGATGCTGCATCAGATAATGCAGAATCTGATGCAGTTAGTTTGTGGTCAAAAAGTAAAGGAAACCCATCACACTATGTATTTGATGTTATGATTTTGGGATCATTTTAATCAATCAAAGTTAGGGGCCACAGTTAACAAACAAAGAAGAGCATATCCATTGTTGCACTTGGCTCTTAACATGGCAGTATTTGCACCAGTGGCTTTGATAACGGTGCTAAGGCCACAAGAAGCAGTTGTAAAACAGCGACAGTGGGGGCAAAGCTATGAGTGGAACCTGAGTGGTACACAGCATTATTAGCCATAACTGCAGTTTGAGAGCAGGGACACATGCCCTACAGGCACCAATGTGCCTGTGCAGCCAGGCTGTCTGTTACAGGAACAAACACGTTCTGATTAAAACACATAAAGGTAGCGTGCTTCATTCTCTAGTCCGGACACCATTATCCCACTATATCTTTACATATATATATCTTTTTATATATCAACTTTTCATATTGGTTGAATTTTAGAATTATTGAATTTTTAGAATTTTTAGAGAAAAACTGACAAAATAATTAATCTATTTAGATTTTTAAGATCTACAATTGCTTTTATAAACTTTATTTGAGTTGCAAGTCTGATTGTACATCTTTTTGCAAATGTGCGTGTGTGTGTGAGTGTGTGTGTGTGTTAGTGTGTGTGTGTGTGTGTGTGTGTGTGTGTTGTACCTGAACATCTGTGCGGTCTGCAATCCACTTGGCCAGCTGCTCTGAGGCAAAGCCAATCCTTTGCAGGTCAAATGTGTCGGCTCTCTTGGGCTTTCCTTTTGCCGGGAAATGCATGAAGGTTGGAGCGCTGTTCATGTTCAACTAGAGAGAAAGATCAAGACGAAAATATGCATGTCAAGTTAATGTCATCTCTGGCTGCTCAAACATACATAAAGGTAACTTATGTGAAGATAAAGACACATTATCAGTTTGATTGGTTGCAAACATTAAACATCTTACTTGTCTTCTGAACATAAGATGGTAATTAACTGATAATGTAATTATATCAAAAATGCTTTATATTTTCTATGCCCTCTGTTCATCCATGCCAGTATGTATGAAGATAAATTGTATTTTTATTCGTCTCTACATTTTAATCAACACATTTAAACAAACAACTCATTCTAGAAAGTATGTTTTAATTACTTTGTGCTTAGAATAATGTAATTCTCGCTCTGCCTCACTAACACAGCCATGTTTACAGTTGCATAACTTTTTTACAACATTAAACAGCCAGCTTACACTCCAATAAATAAAGTGCATAACTGTTGTGACATAAATGTTGACACAGTATGTATTCCATCAGGGACCTAGCCCGAACACGTAAACAGCTTTGTAAGTGAGTGATCCCCAAAGTGGCAGTGGCAGCGGCACAACCTTAAAAATCAGTCAGCGGTGAGTTGACAGCGAGCATCACAGAGAAAAGCTGCAAACGTTCACTCTGCTTCTATATCAGCAGTATTCTGCTCGTGCAGCATGTCTCTGAAGTGCTGCTACATTTGCACATGGATGAAGAGAGGCTGTCCAAATCCTGCCCACATGTTCATGCCACCACACGTCCAGATGTCACTCCGCACAGATATAAATAAAAATGCATAATGCATTATAAATTTATGCTGAATGTTTATGTGGAAAAAAAGGATATTTTGTTATGCAGAGTTATTCAGTTGTTAAAAACACCCTGCCCATATCTGACTGGCTTTCACAGTTGTGCTATGCAGCTTTACTGTGTAGGAAAACATAAATAGGCAGATATTCAATAGAAAATGAGTTGGCACAAGAGTGGTGACAAAAAATAATCCTGAAAGATCATTAAGTATAAAAAAAACACATCATTGTATTGTATTTCCATCGTGATATATGTTTCTCTGTGTGTATTGACCTACTTATGGGACAGTAAGTGGGTGTGTTGGCTATCACAGCTAATAATTCGTTAGAGAGGATATCTCCAATAATTCTATATTTCCATAAATGTAATCTTCTGTACAAACACATTACATTCATTGTTTTCTTCTCGACACACACAAACACACAAAGCTAAATAAAGACAACTGGTTGAAGTTTATCTTCCCTCCTCTCTCCCTCCTTCCATGTTTTTCACACCTACTTAACTCCAAATCCCAGGACTCCCAACAATTATCAGCAACAATAAAGTCAACTGGTTTACTCTCATCTGCTTTCCCCAAGACACCAGGAGAAAAAAAATGGAGAGGAGGGGAAAAGGAAGGAAATGAGCTGAGAAAAGGAAGAAGACAGAAATAAAAAGGAGAATTGTTATGCTTGGAGGTTTTTAACCTCCTTTAGCTCAGAGGTTCATTATATAGGTGCAACATATAGACACAAATGGGAGAATATGTGCATATACAATGCTCAGCAAATGTATTAAACCACCACCTAATGTAAGGTCCATGCCACAGCTGCTCTACATTCACAGCATTAGCAAAAAGTAAAATCACTTTTTATGTTTCTGTAATGGTTGATACACCAATATGTAGCAGCATTTTCAAATTTGTGAGCCAGTGAGCCAGCTCAAATTTGGGTAGAAAATGGTGAATTCAGTTTGAATGTTCACAGAAAAGCTAGAGAACTTTTTCAATGCTAGATGCACTGCATCCTCAGTGAAACACAGTGGAGATTACTGGACCAATAAAAAGGAATCCAGAATTCTGTAAATGATGGACTGGTCCAGATTTTAATCCTTTTGGACATATTTGGGATTTAGTAGATTCAAAGATCGTCCACACAAAAGTTTATCTACAGTCAGCGGGAATAGCTAGAAACTATTTGGAACCTTAAAACAAAAAAGACAGTGGAAAAGTAATAAAACAGTGCGAGCAACAAGGCAAGCTGTAACAAGACCAAAGGAGACCATTTAAAATATTACGAGTTATTTTTTGGGGGGGCTTATTATGTTTGAAAAGACAAGTTGATTCTGTTCTGTTATTTGCCAAATAAATAACAATAACCTGTTTGTTTGAAACAACTATTTTTAAAGACTTCTAAAATATTAATGGTTTCTCTCATGTTATCTAACATGTTTTTTAAGCATTCTATGTATATGTGTGTGAGCATGATTACAAAAATGTGAGTTTTTACATGGAGACAAACAAATGTATATGGTAAACACTTAAAAAGAAGAAGAGCAAATGGACGGGAGTTTAATTTAACTTCCAATTAAACTTTGCTGGCCTATTTTATTATGACAAGAACAGATGCCAAAAGAATCATGAAAAGCAAAAAGCCTTGAGAAAAAGTATGAAAGGAGATACAAGAAAGCCTTAAGGCAAGAATTCAGAATTACATCAATAAAAGAAAAAAGAAACAATGACCGACCAAAATATAAATATTTTAAGGACCATATTTAAATTCCAACTCCACTGAATTAGTTGGTCCAAAATAAGTCAAGAAAAGAAGATGCAGAATGAGGCTATTTTTAACAGAGCACATCTATTTAAAGTTCTAAGAGTTTAACATTTAGTATACAATAGGACAACTGGGAATTTACCTCTGTATTTTTCATCAGATTATCTAATAAGGTAAGGGTGCTTGCAGACAGCAATCATTTGCTTCTCAATTATATAGTATTTCTGATATCACAGAACATCAGGCCCATCACAGAAAGCCCAGAGGAACCACGTCTTCAAGGCAGAAAATCTCTTAAAAGTGAATTATATTTTAAGACATGGGTTAAAAAAAATATTTACAAGCCTTTATTTTGGTCTAGCCACTGTCTTGCCTTCTTTTGATTTAATAAGATATGAATGCATGCATATCCAAAATGACAAAGTTAGAGAATAGCAGAGGCTGGAATCTGAAGCCAATCATTGGATCACAAGCAGATAATCAATAAATAATATAACATAACAAGCTGGAGCTGTGCTTCTTATATGAACATAAGGAAGAAGGGGATTAAGAAATGTACTCCTACCGACTGAACTGAAAAATGTTACAGTGTATTAAATATGAAGAAGTTTCAATATTTGGAAGAATTCTTTTAAGCTTCTACACACAGATTAGGAGTACTTTTCAAGGACCCCTTAAACTTCCCACACACTCAAGTCAAAAGACAAAAGAAGCAAAGATAAGACTGAATGTGATGTGAATGTGACTTGTGTGGGCGAATTAAAGCAGCAACCTATATAACATACATGACTCATTCGTGCCTCTATTGTGTTGCTTTCTCAGTGATGTGCCTGCTTGTTTGCCCTTTTAAATAGGTGCAGCGGTGTCTCTCTGTATTACACTATGTGCTATTTTAGAGTGTGTAAATACCCTGTCCACATGTGGATGTAGTGTTTGTACCTGCCCTTGGTGTATGTGTCCTTGTGTGCCTTTCAGCCTTTGCAGGATGTTTTGTGTTATTGCGTTTCTTTGTGTGTATGTGACTTCCTAGTGCGTAGTACTTTTTGCCTATTTCTCTTAGGTTTTCTGGAAGGTTACTGGCTGAACTATACAGCAGCAGCAGTTCTGAGGCAAATTCTAACTAAAATATCAGTTGACCACAGTGGGAAGAAGGACAAGGATAGGTAAAGGAAGAGGGAGGATTTGTTAGCATGAACCCAGAAGTATTTTCCCCACAATATCACCTTTCTTTTGCTTGCTGTATTTAGGATAGAGAAAAACGACATACCTGTTGGAAAACATCAGCGCCCTCATCATAGTCCACTACTGTGAAGAAGAGCTTGTTGGAAAATGCTGATGAGTAGCGCCATGAGTTTGCCAGCACCTGGTACTCCTCATTCGCCTGCCTGTGAGATGAGAAACAGAAGAAATTAGAAACAAATATTAACAAAAAGACAAACCAAATTGTATCACACTTTGCATCACTTTGTCTTTGATATTCTTTTGAGTCACACAAGATTTTCTAAATGTATTTATTCATGTCCTGATTTCCCTCTTTTACTTTGACAATTTAAATAGTTTCCTCATTTATTAACCTGCTCTTTTAATCTTACAGAAGGTATAATTTTCATTCCGACGAGCTGAGTTATGGGCACTGCACATGAGATTCAATCATATATTCTTTCATTTTCTTAGAGACAAAAGAAAAACAGAATAAAATGCCTAAAAACAGTATATACATTTTATTTCCCCCAAGTGTAATCCCTTCCCTTCCAGCCCACAGGAGTTCTATATTGCATAGTACATATCTACATGGCTTTACAACAAAAAGGCAAGTGCACCTCCACAATGCCATACACGTACACCAAGCCAGTAGCCGTGTAGCCCCATGCCTGAGCCTCGGAGTCCCTCCTCCAGCTGCACGTATTGTAGTTATAGATTGTTTCGCGTGTAATATGTTCAGAAAAAGACATCAGCATTTGTGTATGGATGAATGAATAAGGGAGAATGAATGCATTTATGCATGAAGCGAAAAATAGGGGTATAAAATAGGAGGACATCACCAGGAAAGTCACAACTGGTGACCTCGAAAACAGAAATAAAAGACACAGGACGGATATTAGAAGGGAGGACGTAGGCAAAAGGGACAAAAAAAGATGCAGTGAGGAAATGGAGGATGACTGGAGAAACTGTACAGCAGATGTTTGACAGCCCCTCCCTCTTTATCATATTGTCTTCATTATTGTGGAAATACTACATTTAAATTCCTCTCCTCGTCAAACCTCGTGTCATTTAATTTCTAATCCGTTCAAATAGAGAGTAATAAAGGTGGTATTCTAACCAGTTATGGACAGTCCAGTCTATAGCCTTATCCTCCCACATGACAAGATAAAACACTGAAATGCCAAAAGGCAGTCTCACTTTTATATGACTTCTTCCTCTCTCTCTCTCCCTTGTCTTTAACATTAGCCATATGTCTCTTTCTTTTTGCTAAAACTTCACTTTGACATTGTGTCTTATGTCAACCGCCTCTTGTGCTGGCTTTAATTAGTGGGAAATTGTCTGTCAGGATGTGTTATGTGCGGCGATGTTACATTGTTATCCGTGCAGCTAATGTTAGGATGGTCTCTTTGAAGTGTCTACCGTTTCAAAAAGTCAGCGGAGATGCAGTTGAAACTCGGGCCAGCAGACTGTCAGGGATTACAGCGGCACTCAGATCTGTCTGTAAACACGCCTTGGCTGGAGTTGTCAAGGTGTCAGGAGATATTGTTTTAATTGTCCGTGTTAATCCATGCCGCTCATTTATCTATTGTTTATTCAGCTTCAGTTTATTAAATATCATCATATTGAAAGAAATAATTTGAATGAAGAACATTTTTAAAAAAAAAGTTGTGGTGATAATATTAAATTTTGTTTGTGCTTTGCAAGATAAAACACTACAAGGGTTTTCAGTCAAGCAAACATGTCTCAATTGCACAAATATCATTTGTAGTTTTTTAATAGTTTGAATTACATAAAATGTGTATAGCATTATGCTATCCATTTCCTAACTTTATTCAAACATGCTTTACTTACCTTATCTACTAATCTGCATGTAGTACAGCAATAAAACAGTGTGTCCTGAACAATCTATAACTACATGACATCAACTTTTAACTTTTCACCAGATTTATGCCAAAGATGATGTAGTGAGAAAATCATTTTCAGTCTTTTCATTTGTGGCGCCATCGTGTCTATGTGAGCATGGCAGCCAACCATTTAAGTCTTATTACAGTCACTGGATCTGTCACATAAAGGCAACATAAATTAACCAGCACAACAAGCCAGGGACTTAAATTATTTAAAAATATTACAAAAACCTTTTTTTAATTATTAACTCTACAAAGCCTGGTGAAAACGCTACAGATTACTGTGAACTCAAACATAAATACTTTATCTTTCCGTATGACATTTTTGCCCTAGTATAAATCATATATGCACAGTATGTTAAGTTGTAAGTAAATTGTGAGCTACTGTGTTTCTTCTTGTCCTTATTTATTGATGTCCAATGACTTTTTTCAAGTATTTTTTTTTTAGTTTGCTTTATGTATTTTTGATCACAATATATGATTTAATGTTCTGCTTCTTTTTGTTTATTCATTAAAAACAGTGTAAGAGCCAGATGTGGCTGTGAAAACTATAACATGTGAGACAAAGCCCTGTATCTTTTTATATTATCTGTGGTGTGAATCAAAATGAGTGCCTGGTTTATAGCCAGTTCTTGGGCTTCTTTAATAACACATTTTAAGTTTAGTGTCTCAACAGGCAGTTTGCCATGACCTTTTTGGGGATGAATTTCAGCTTTTACAGACATTTTCTTGTCTCTTTACTGCCATTTGATAAAATCAAACAAAGAAAGGAGGAAAACCAACCTTCATTGCTACACTAAGGTAGAGAAAGTTAAATTTTCACAACATAAAACACTCAAGCAAAGTAACAACGTAACAGCCAAGAAAACTGGAAGTCAAAAAATGTAGGTGTTACCTATATTTCTACCCTACTGAGCATCAGTGTACCAAGTAATAATGCTACAGAATGCCTTTAATTACAACCTTCAAGCCCAACGGAAACCAGCATATGTAGAATAGCTATCTCTCCAGTTGAACAGAGGAAACTTTTTTTTTTTTTAAACAGAAAACTCCATTTATCCTGGTAAGAGGTGAAGCCTGAGCTGTCTCTGCGCCACTGGCAGGTCTTCCTCTACAGCCCAGAGTCATTTGACCGTCTGTAAATACTGATACCATCCCTGCCGTAATTACAACTTGACTGGCTAAAATTACAAAGTATGAGCTGAGACCAATCTAAGACTGATGCACGAATGACTACCATTGTGATTAGCTGTCTTTTTCACTGCCTCTAAATGCGGACTCAGGTCTTCCCTTAAGATCCATCTACGACAATAACTCTCCTTCTCCCTCTCTGTGATGCGGTTGTGACGTAAACAAGAGAATGCCTGCTCAGACGGGTAGAGACAAACAAACACACTGACACACAAAAAGAGCAGAACAGAAAACAGGTCAATGAAATACTGCAGGAAAATAAATAAAAAGGAATTAGGGTGATTAAGAGTGGGTTGACATTAATGAAAGCGCCTAGCAATTTAATAGAAATTAGTAGTCTAGTTTCTTGTAAAGAGGGAGATAAATTGCTTCTGGAATAAATGGATGAAGTATGCGCGTGTGCGTCTGTGTCAAGGGTCAGCTCATAGCAAATGGGGAGAAGATTTAGGAGTGTGTGAGTTAAAGTGGGAACCTTTGCACGGCCTTCTCTGGCAATCCTGCCTCTAATTATGGTTATACCAATAAAGCTAATTTCAGTTTGAATTTATGATCATAGCAGTGACAAAGATATATGAGGACACTATTGTCTGTATGTTGTGTATCTACTGAATATCTGCTCTTTCATAAAAATACATTTTTATAAAGAAAGAGAGATGAAAATGAAAACAAAAAGAGAGACATACACATAAAGAGGAATATGCTGAGGGCTGGAGACATGAGTGATAAATAAGTTCAATCAAGTGACTGATGAAGTGGAAGAGTGGCTGATTAGAGTAAGAGGGTCAGGATGGAGAGGGTCAATGTTGATTTCATCAAGTAGCTGGAAGTCCCTGAAGACACCAGGACATGGGTCAACTATCTGGTTTATACTCCAGAATGAAAGCTTATATACCATAAATCAAGCCATCATGAATTCCTCTAGACCAGACTGCAGATTATATAGCATGCCTACCATTAGTTAACATGTCACTGTGTGGTTTTCACAGCGATTTGTGCCACTAGGCCATCCAGCTGTCCATTCACATTTACAGTGTTTTAACCAATGGAAATTCACAGGATGATTGGAATGAAAACACATTTATAAGAGAAAAAGTGCAAATTTGAAGTTGAGACCAATGATTTTAGAAAACCTATATATATAACTGCACCATTCCAAAGTAGATTTCAGGACTATAGAGAGCTCCAGAGTCCTGCTACTTGAATGCAGTGCAGTGTGCAGAGCTGTCCACGGTCCTGAAACACTGGAATTGTCAGGGACCTAAACCTGTAAGACTCAATTGGAAAGCGCTTGAAACTCTTAATTTTAACTTGAATACAAATATTGTAAATGTAATGTTTCTTAATTATAATCCCATGTAAAGCTAGGTATTAGGATGTTTTTTAAGTCTCCTGAAGTATTAGATGCTTTAAACTTGCAAGTGGGTAAGTAGGTCTTGTTGGCCTTGTTCTATGTAATTTATTCATTCCCCTTTGGTAGTGCGGCTGGCTGGAGTCCCTTTTATCCAAATGTCAACGTGACCCACAGGTTTTTGTTATATAACACTGTTTTCTGTGTTTCCCAAGGTGTTCAAGTCTATATGGGTATGTGGAGGGATGGTACGTGAAATATCAGACGAGTTCTAGGGCATCTGTGCTGGTGTGTACGTGTTTCTGTATCTGTGACTTGTGAGCTCAGAAACTCTGCTGGAGGTGAACTTTGCTACACTGAGTAAACTCACAGAAGTACAGGGGAATTGTTGGTAATGTTGGAGCTATGCAGATGATGGCATACGCTAAGTGCTTTTGTTGTAGCGTTTCTCTGTGTGTGTATACCTGCAGACAGAACACTGCCTCTGAGGCTGCAGGGCGGTGAACATGACGATGACAGAGTAGTTCCTGGGTGGGGCCTTGACAAAGCGACGGAACTTGTCCCCGTTCATTCGGACGACCGAACGCCGGGAAGACCACTCCATCATCTGGTCAACCTTTTCTGACAGCAGATTCTGAACACACGGACAAGGAGAAAGGGCAGTGAGGACAGTGCACGCCATCAAGAATTTTCACATTGAAACAGAAACATGAAACAGAAACTCATGCTGTGAGTAAAAGTATGCCAGTGACAGCAGATTGGACATTAAAAAATACTTTGGCATTCAAATTATTTAGTTTAATTGGACATAATGTACTTCAGTGTATTTTGGAGGTACTTTACTGGTATCAGTATTTCAACATTATGCAGCTTTATTCTTGTAACTGTACCATACTTTGGCTCAAACCTGCCTAATTTGATAATGCATTTAATAATCAGAGCACCTACAAAGCAAGCACTGTGTTTATTATTTAAAACAGCTGACAGTCCCAAACCTTGTCTCTCTCATTAACTTCCATGTCATTTTGCTTCAATGTATGGTTTGCTACAGACGGAAATTAAATAAGGCCTTTAAAGGTTAAATTACAACCACAAAAAGCACCAAAATCAGTGAAATCCATCTATTCATCTTCCTACTCAGTTAAAAAAAGAAGCAACACCAACATAAACATGCACACAACTGAGGCTATACTTACAACATATCATCTTAACACAGGGGCATCAATGAGAAAAAAAGGAAGTAGTCTAGATGCCTCTTTTAAGAACTGTAGTAACTAGTTTGTTTTTCACCACTCCGCACTGTGCATGGCCCAGGCCTGGCCCAAGCCCACCCCATGTCACCACTGTGAATGTGAGCTAGCCCCTGTTAATGCTGTTAGCCGTTTAAGCACTGTAAGTGAAGTTGCTTCTGCAAGATGTTGCTATTTGCCTCATCCACCTCCCTGTTTGCTTGTGATATCTAAGATGAGAGTCATGACCGGTCAATCCCAGCCCAGACAGACTGTGAAAGCTGTACATCACCTATAGGTAAAAGATTGCGATACCTCTTCAACTACACTTCCTGTCATTGGGTGGGGAAATGCACAGAGATGCTGCAAAGACATTCTGGTTCACTCCTATGCAATGACCTTTTTGTACATGCCCCTAATATTACCCAGCTTCCCCACAGAATATATAAATGAAATCCATGATTATTTTTGCATTAAAAACAGGTAATGTTTCCTAAATTTGATGATATTCTGACTATTCAATGACCAGCCAGGAGCCGCACACTATATGCTGGCTGCTTTCAAAGTCAAACACTGATGCACAGTGAGGTGTTGGTGGATGCCAGTTACTAAATCTAAATTTTAATGGGTTTGACTCCTGGCCTGTTTTGACTAATGGGATCCAAACAAAGAACCTGGAATACAACAAACCTAACCATTATTTACAGGAAAAGAGGCCTGACTTGGCAGTCTAGGTGTGTGTGTGTGTGTGTGTGTGTGTACAGGAATGCCACAGTCCTCGGCTATGTTCTTGTGTGAATTGTAGGAGTCTGCTGCTGATTAAATCCAGTCCGGCTTAGCTAAAAGGTCAAAACAGAGTCAGCGTCGTATCACAGTGCTATGAGTAAACAACACACACAGCACACATGTGCACACAAACACACCAGCTTGTGCCTTTGCAAGGTTTCTAAAGCTGAAATGCTTATAATAGCAGAGTCATATGCTTGGGTACGGTAATGATTTAGTGTGGCTCTGTGCCTGTGTGTGTGTGTGTGTGTGTATCCACTACATTATTGTGTGAGTGTTAGTTCTCAGCAGGACACAGCAGCATCGTCTTTGCCAGACTTGAGCTCTGAACTGATGAGTGATGAAATACTGAGACTGCTGATGAAACACTTGTTGTTTTCCCAACCTCTGCTGATCAAACTGTACAGCGAGAAATCTGTAAGGGAGGCATCAATTTACACTGTGAAACTTTTTTTTTGGAAACTACACTGCACTAAATCTATGCTGAGGGTTTGTCATGCATTTTTCATGAAAGGCTTTTTTTCCACCATCTCTGATGCAGATACAGAAAAAATGAGGTATGTTTTTTTTCTTCAATTTTCTTAGAGAATGTCTATAAAACAACTTCACTACTGTAAATGGGAATGGGAAATATGTAGAGCTTATAGTTTTTTTTTCTTTTACTCAAACACTGTTGCAGTCTAAATAGCAGCACAGCCATTACTAGATTTCCATTGCATTTAGACTTTAATTTAGGCTTGCATCCCTTGAATTTTACCACAGTGACTCTAAGTTCTTGCCCCTTTGTTTAATGGCACGAAGGAGTTGACATAATTTGACCACGTGTTCCAACACCATATTCAATGCATATTAAATGACCTTTTTTCATCAATGCATATTGAAAACATTCAGAATTATAATACGGCTAACATCAGCCACCATATTTATTGATCCAGCTTTAGGCTGATAGACATTTTATGCTTTGGGTTAACAAAACCCTTCTACTCATATTTTTTTATTAATAGTAATATAAGTGACCTTTGTGTGATGGATTGGTTTTAATCAGCTTTCCTATCCAATCAGAGGCAGCTCATCTTGGAAAATGTAAAAAGGATTATCACCACAGGTAAAACCAAAGGAATGAAGCAGCCATACCTGTCTGTAACAGCAATAACAGTAACGGTGATGAATCCATTTAAATGACAACAAAGTGTAGGATTGAAACATGTCCTTCTGAAAGTTTGAAGTTTTATTTTTTGAGGACTTGTAATAGTATTGTAATGAATGACACTTACCACTTCAAACATAAAAAAGCTTGATGCTGAACTTGCTCTACTTTGATGGAAAAGCAACGAACAAAGCTGTTTATTGTTTACTTCTAAATGTAGGGCCTATTGAGCAAGCCGAAGGTGCAGATGCTCTGAACAATTTATGCTTCTTGTTCTCAGTCACCAGCCAAAATCTGCATGCAAGTCTCTCTTAAACAGAGGGGCATTTGACGCAGGGCTGAAGTACAGAGGAGGGGAATGCTTGGTTTTTCATGCCTTTAAAATTGTCTTTCCATTATGTACAAAATTTAGTTGAAAAGGGTAACACATGATGGTGGCAGCATCCTATAGGCGTCTCCATGTACAGTAGCTGTCTCTCCCTCTCTATCCCTCTTTCTACACAGTACATCCCTAGTATTGGATCAAGCAGACAGTAGCTAAATAATTTAGCACTGCGTCTTACTCCTACTGCTAATCGGGCACAAAATCTCTTCTTTTTGTGCTCTCTCACCCACACACACAAACACATTAGGTAGGTCATAGGCTTGTCGAAGACACAAAGCAGAGCTTCAGACTAAATCTCTCAAGTAAACTGCCTGGAGACAAGATCGACAAAGACAAACAAAAAATGGAAAAGTGGGAGAGATAAAGAAGAGCATTAGACAGAGGAAGAAAGACACACAAAAGTATGTAATGTGGTGCTGCTGTACTGCTTGTTCACTTCAGACAATACACACTCCAGCAGTAATGGGCCATGCATAATGAGGGACGAGATTACCCCCCCCCCCCCAAAAAAAAATACAGACACACACGCAGGCATGCACGTCCAGAGAAGGTACAAAGTGCTTTGTGTACACCTTTTTCTTTTTCTTTTTTTGTCTTTAATTTATCTACCAAGCTTTGCCCGTGTGCATTCATCCCCGAAAGGAGGGCTGTCAGTCCTGGATGCCAATCATGCTTGCTATTATGAGGCACTGCCTCATACTGCCTACACACACACACACACACACACAGGCACACACACACACACAAAATACCAGACAGAATACTAAGTATAAGCTGTCGTTTTGGGGGGTGTTTTAAAACGGACAGTATTGTGGGAAAAATAAAAAGGGGAAATTAAAAAACCAATGATTACACACCCCATTTACCATCTCCTAAGTTTGGGGTGTCCAGGTATGGCATTTAACTGGATATTTTCTACAGTGTATATTCTAAATTGCATCACCCAATTGTGTTAGTGAACAATGGTTCTAATGCAGAGTATGATTAGTGCCATTGATACATTATATAACAGAAGATCCATTTCCATTAATGTCCAAACACCAACAACTCTTGTCCAAAGCAACACACTTTATCTAAAAAGGTACATCTCAAACTGATTCTGTCCCTTCTTTGGTGGCATTTAGATCATAATAACCTGAATAGATATGCATTAAAATCCAAGTGTGTGACTTGAACTGGTAGACTTAAAGGCTTAGATTTTAAGTGGAAATCTCAAATTGTTGTTTGACTAGCATACATGTACATCATGCTGAATTTACCAGTACAGGAGGTAAACATGGCGAAAGAGTGGAGTCTACATTACTAGTAGATGGAAAATTAAGACAACAGCATACAGACAAAGACAAGAAAACTGAAAAAAATGAAATAAACACTTGTAACAAAAATCTGAAAAGAGGGAATTAGAAATAAAAGACCTGTCACCAGTGACAATAGACTGTCTTAAATAAAAGGTTTGGTTCGTTCTTCGGTCGAAATACACAGCTGCTATTTGAGAGTTCACAGTAATCATCATTGTCTGTATCAAGACAAAGTGATGCCTGTAAACTACAAAGTAGTGAAAAACACTTCTAAGGAGCAATTTATTCACAGAGCTATTTAAATACCTCATGTCAGACTTTCAAGTGACTCCCACACATCACTGTTATGGCTCCCTGCTTTATTTGAGCCACACACACACACAAACATGTCCAATACATAAGCACTCCAAACAGCCTAAGACCATTAAAAACATTTATTTTCTACAACATCGAGCACAGAGGGCACGAAAATGAATCACATCTAGCCCGTGTGTGTGTGTGTGTGTGTGTGTGTGTGTGTGTGTGTGTGTGTGTGTGTGTGTGTGAGTGTGTGTATGAAATGCAG
>JAOWBC010001255.1:19347268-19359388 GCA_028566105.1 Hypoplectrus providencianus | reverse complement strand
AACCCTAACCCTAACCCTAACAACGGTCACTCAATCACATAGTAGTGTTTCAACCAAGAAGACACAAAAAAGAGATAACAGCAATCATTACAATAAACAAAGACATTATTGTTGAGACTGAAAGAAATTGTCATATCTACATATACTTCGGCTCACTCTTCCTTTTAACCTGAAGGAGGCTCAAATAAAATAAAAATGTAACTCTCATTATCTTGCCACTCTTGCAAGAATACGTAAACGATATATATAAGTTAAAACAAGTTTACTTAGTTGCGTTTTGGAAGCTTATTTGTACGACTTTAAAGTCTTTACTTCACAAACCCCTGATCTTTCAAAACCAGGCCTTAAACCGTGTTTCACAATGTCCAGTACAGAATGGAGCAGTTTTTATGCCTGCACAGAGTGTCTAAAGCCTCAGTGTTACCCAATATTCGCCTTGGCACCAACAACGGGACAAGCATCCCTATTACATTTCTGTAATGACCCCAAAGAAAATGATTTCCTTACTTTTTCTCTTTCATAGCCAAAAGCATGTCATAAAGGGTTGTGTGATTATCTGGCAAAATGCAAGGCAAAACAAATTTGTGTGTAAATTAGTTTCCTCGAGGATTTACACTCGTCGGGGGGATTTTATGAAAGCTTACCAGCAGTCAACATCAGGTGAAAATTTAATTTTAAAAAAGTGCATCACAGGTTTTGAAAAAAGTAATTCAAATTCCTAGAGGGGCAAGGCTGGATAACTTATGTATGGATGGAAAGTCATAAAGGCCTTTTTCTGTCACGTATAGCAAAATCTGTGGTATCCCTGTGCCAGGCACCACAGAGGCAAAGGGGAGAAAGCAGCAATGCTGCTATTCACACGGCTAGTGCAATGGATAGACATTTATGAAACGTATTGATTTAAACACAGAGAAGGTCATACTACCAAATGTTCCTTTTTGCAGTAAGTTAGGAGACTGAAAAAGTAACTTTTCTTATTCATTTCAAGGCCAACAATAACACTTAAGAAAGCACTGCCAGCTGAACCAATGTTATTCTTTTCTGCCCTTGGTAAAACAAAGAAACAAAACAATCAAAACCAACTCCAGAAATAAAGACTTAAAAAAAACTTATTTACCAGTGAAAAAAAAACTGTTGGGAATCAGAAGTAGAGCCCTGGAGATGTGTTTATAGCAAAGAGCTATTCTCTTAAATTTAAAAAGAACATGAAACCAGTGTGAGGGCTTCTTTATCTCCCAAACACATGGCTAATTCATCACCGTGTAGGGGACATGTTGCCATCAAGTCTTTCCATGCCTTATTGTCTTTACTTGGGCTCACTCTTCCTCTTACCCTGAAGTGGGCTCAAATAAAAGAAAAAAATAAACTTTCATTACCTTGCCACTCTGGCAAGAACTATCCATTGTTCGAGCATCTCACAAACTCAAGGTGCAAAGTATTTGGGGCCAAACTCTGTGTGTGCAAAGTGTTCCTCCTCAGAAATGTATGTCTGTATTATGTGATCAAATGATTCAGATGTATGAAGTCAAAATTTTGCATTCAGCTCACTTAATGATTTTGGTAGCAGGGGTCATCTGTGGGTGGTCTTATGGTTTAATTAAGCACTGCAGAGAAGAGAGAAAAAGAGGCACAGCTTGATGTGCCGCCACATCCGTTTAATCCATCTTACATCAAATTAGAATGAAAAATATACTCGAGGACTTCAGTCAGGGATGTCAGAGGCAATGAAAGGCCGTGTGCATGAGTAAAAGAATGAAAGCGTCTGTTTAAAAGGGTTTTTAGCAATTAAAGGGTATCATTAGCATATGACCCCCCCTAAAAGTACATAACAGAGAAACAGAGATAGGATGGAAACACTAAAAAAGGCATGGGAAAAAGATGCAGGGGATTTTGACATAAGAGATTAGGCAGAAAATTAGTCGTACTGAAAAAAATTGAGGAGAGGAAACATTTCTACCCTATATTATGTATATACTCCTTACCATATGTACCGAGCATATTTCAATACCACCACAATTGTGACACACAAATCAGTAAAACTGGAGTAAAAGTGGCCTTCAATAAATGCAGCAACAGTCTCATAACAGTGTAAAAGGTGGGCCTTGCATAACTCCTTTTTTCCTGAGCTTTTGTTGTCTGGAAATCTTGCAGGTAGGAAAGGTACAAAACAACACAAGAACAGCAGCTACAGTGAGCTTGTTAGATGAAAACGGGGACATGACAAATGTTTGTGTGAACACTAGACATAGTTTCCCCTGTCATCGCTTGCTTAGGTATCCAAAGGTAGGACAATTTCACATATGAGGAGCCCACTTTATGAAAATACAATTTCAGTTCTCTTTTCTCCTGCCTGAGCACTGGGGAGTGTTTTTTTCAATCAAAAAAAAAGTGAAAAAAGTCTATGTACTCCTTGTTTCCTTTACACAAGGTGGACTGACAAGAATTCACTTCTGTTGCCAACAGTAATATAACAACAATAATTGGTTAGAGAAAAGAGGAAAGTTAAAGATGACAAGAGACAGAGAGGCGCAAAGGTGTCGACGGCCGGCTTATGTGTAGAGCAAAAGACAGAGAAGGTGGAAGTGAGGGGGTCTGGGCTGAGTAAAGGTCATAAAGTTGTGAGCCTGTCTGACTACCAGGTCAGCTGCCTTCATCTTTTCTGCTTCCCAGGTGTGCTGTGTGTCACTACGGAGTGACCTTTAGCTCTGAACCCTCAGTTTAGTCCATCTCTTTTCTCCTTCTGCACCTGCAGACTCCACCACTCTGCCTGTAGTGATTATTCTTAATGGTCAAACTCAGGGCCGAGAACACAATGAACGTATAAGCATATTAGAAATACAAGTGTAATTGGCCTAGTATGCTACCTCATTAGCCTTTGGAACTAACACTAGTATTAGTGCCTAATAACTGTGAGCTTAATGTGCTCCTAATTAGCCTTATAAGCCATTCACATTTATTATTTGCTTCTGCTTAGGTGAGCATTGACTCTCAATAGACCTATTACACAAGGAGGAATAGGAGCTTTTGAATGTACTTCTGAGGAAAATCTCCAAAAATACCACAAGTACATCTGACTTCCTTGTACAAATGAAACACGAACTCCCCACATGGGTTACCTTAAAATAGAAAATTACCCCAATGCTGCCTACAACTACGAGTAGAGTACAATTTGAGAGGTATGTCTTATAAACAATGGGTCCACTGGTTATCCAGGAACAAAATTAATGATGCAAAGAATTCTGTTTAAAGAAGATCAAATAGTGCTTTTTAGTACCATTAATAATTTTACTTTGCACCCTGAATGTTCCTATGTTTGACGGTCTCTTTTGCGCTTTTTTGTGTCCCCCCCAAATTTTTTTAATGAAATTTCACTAGTATATGTAAATACACATTTTTCTAACTTGTGTATATATGGTTTCTTTTTTATTCCATTCTCATGCAAACTAATATTTTGTGCCCACGTCTTAAGCTTTGGTATGACACAAAGTGCTTGATTAGTTCAATGACTCACACAGCTGAGTTTTTCTCTCCCCAACAGAGAGAAAGTATTACTAATTTTAATGTGCAAAAGCAACAGTGATTACTCATATAGTTGCCTTAAAAATAGAATTCTACCTGAGGCAAATATGCTGCCAAAACTATGAGTGTATGTTGGAAAAGGCAGAGCTGTCATGCATAGTTATTTTTCCATGTGCGTTAAATTAGACAAAGAGGGGTGATATAAGAAGACTGCCTGGATGGATTTAGCATGGCTTTTGTTCTGATTCCTGTTCATACATATTGTAAAAGCTGAGAACTGAGAGAAGACACCGTCCAACATGACATCCTGCGAACACCTTGCATAATGACCACTAGACACCTGCACTGACGTTTTATCACAACGTTGGTTTGATAAGCATTTAGACCCAAATGGACTGGCATACTGACTAAAGAGCTCATTTCACAATGAGCTGGCAATAAAGCGACTCGAGAAAAGCTGCTGTCCAGAACCTTTCTTGTTTTATTGTCTGGAACGCAATGCATGCATTAAAGCTTTACCCCCTGTCCAAGTTCTCTAAATGCAGCCGTTCAGGCTGTGATGACAGTAATGTGTACTTCTTCTGTCCCAGCAGACTACAGCTGTCTTACCGCCAACTGCAAAGTGGTGTCAGTCTCACAAGGGAGATGGTGAGCTAGTTGCACTAATCATATCGAGCTCTGAGCTCGGCTGGTGAGACTAATTGGCTGGTCAATAATGTGAACAGCTGGGAAGGGGAGTGACCACCAGTTGCTCAGTTGAAACAAGGGGTGCAACAATCATCACAAATAAGGCTCCTCATTAAAGACATGATCTGTCAGCCATAGTTCAAAGAGCCCCTCTCGTACTTACTTATTTTTAACT
This sequence comes from Hypoplectrus providencianus, assembly GCA_028566105.1. Taxonomy (NCBI): domain Eukaryota; kingdom Metazoa; phylum Chordata; class Actinopteri; order Perciformes; family Serranidae; genus Hypoplectrus; species Hypoplectrus providencianus. Next base: position 19,355,007 of record JAOWBC010001255.1, on the reverse strand, counting down.
AGAGTAGAGGCAAGTCTTTGCATTTCAGCTGGGGGTTTGTCAGCTCTGGATATACAAAAGGTGTTCAATTTAAACAGATTCTGCAGTGATTATAGGCAACCACACATTCAATTGCATTTTTCTCTGCTCCAAGAAGACACTGTCTGTCCGCTTGCAGAAAGGACTGTGAGAAATATGTCCATGAATAAACAGGAAAACAAAGAAGACAGCAAGAAATGAAGCATCGTAGCTGCTTGGTTTTTGCCATACTCCCCCAAAACTGTTTAAATACAAACTAGTGGACTTATGCCTTTTGAGACTCAAATTAGCTCTTGATCTAACAATGATTTAGGGTATAATGCTGATGATTTTGGTTTATCTATTGGATGTCTGGACTGGCCAAGGCTACCTCTTCCATGCACCACCGTGTTAACAGTCTGATAAGTTACTTGAAATGCCATCATGAAATATGAAGGTCCTAAAGGTTGGGTAAGTTAACTAAGGTAACTTAGCTAAGTCCGCTAAGTTACTACAAAGCTAAATCATCATCAGGAGATAGCCAATGGGTTTCAAGACTGCAATTTGACATATGTGTATTACCAACCTGCTTGAATGTGATGCGTATTCTTCTTGGACTGCAAATAAAGAACCTCACTGCTTCTGATACTAAAATATGGTCCTTTTCCCAACAGATTTTGCTAAATCTATTTATAGAGATCCCTTCTCTGATGAGGCAATTGGTGACAAATGACGGGTCATGACTGCATTTGGATTTCAAAGATGAAAGCACAAAGATTATAATATGTTGGCATTTAAAATCATTCATCCATTTGTTTGATTTACTGTACATCAACACAAAACGCCTTTCATTACTTAACTCCCCCGACTCTTCTGCTGAGTGATAAGTGAAGTGATGATAGGCTTGTTGAAGGTGTTGAAAAACAACCTTGCTTCTAAATTTGAGACTTTAAGCATCCTTACTGAGGTAATGATGTGTGCCTGTGTTTATCTGTTGATGATGCTGAGGAGTTTGCAGTGACAGCAAAGCTGCTGATTCCATCACTGCATGAGACTGGCATCTAAAATAACTGGCTCTCCGTCATTACGGGGCTCTAAGCTCGAGCTGTGTCAGGGTCTTTCTGCGTGAGTGAAAACAGAATGGGTAAACTTATGTCCAAAGGCTTACACTCTTTTGCCAGAAAAACCTGGATGCAGAGTTGCTGACCAAATGCCAAATCAAATAAGCTGTGTAAAAATACTAATGGTGTACTACCCATTGTGTTAACGGTCACTCCAAGGACAATGAGAGCCATTCCAAAGGAGTTAGAGCAGCAAAGACATAACAGGTGTTGAGAAAAAGAGTGGAGAGAAACTGAGAAATCGAGGGGCAAGATGGCATTTAGCATTTATCCTGACTGCAGCTTTATGCTAAACTTTCACTTCATCGTGGTATATTATTATGTATGTGTGTGTGTGTGTGCAGATGTATCCAATAAGTTATTTTTGGGCTATAAATAACCTGTCAGTCAGACAGGCAAGCTTAGACAGAGTTGTGTTTCATAACAAATCTCAGCAATCGGGTGGATGAGTATACATAGTTCTCTCATTTTTTCTTTCAGGATATTCAATCCCAAATAAAATTTTAAACCTTAATAATCAACATGGCCAAGTGGACATAGATGCCACCTCCCCACCAGCCCCAATATCCTCCTCCACCTGCATATGCTGCTCTGGGGTCCAACATCTCTTGGACTGTGTTTGACTGAGTAAATGAGAAGCAGGAGAAGCGCCAGAGAGACCATGGTGATTACTTGACATCCCCTGGAAAAATAAATGCTTTCAAAAGGCTATGTTAACATAATTTAATAATTCATAAGCGGTTCGATTATTTCTAGGTGTAGCTTTACCTAACAAGGAGTCGCTCTGGCCACAGGAGCACTGTCCTCGGGTCAAGCAAGGCGAGGCTGGGGAAAAAAAAGAAATCTGCCTCTCTAACTTTCTGTCTCTCGCTTTTCTCATTTCTCGTTCTTACGCTCTCGTGACAAGTGTTTTCAATAAGGCGGACTTATGACAGCCTCTCTACTATGCAGAGGAACACAATGGGACACACACATGCACAGTTTTTAGCCTTGTGTAGAGTGTTAACAGGCTTTCCGCCAGTGAAGCAGAAAGACTAAGAGTTTAATAAGACAGAATCATCAGATATCTGTGACAGGCAGCATGTACACACAGATCCACTATATGGCTTTCAATCTAACAGCCGAGCACATAGTGCAGACTGTGTGTACATGTGTGCATATGTATTAAGGTGTATACTTGTGTGTTTCTGTGTGTGTATATATGTGAGCTTGTGTGTGGCCTGTGAACCGTCACAGCGACACAAGTCTGTCTGGGAGGATAACAGTGAGACGTCTTATCAGCCACAAGCCAGACAGACACACAAACACACATTCTGAGACACACATACGCACACACAGTGGGATAATATGCCACCTCATATCAGCTATACAGCAAGTTCTGTCACTGTGGAGGGGGTTAGGAGGAGAGACAGCAGCAAGGAGCAAAGAGGGAAGGGAGCAGCGGCATGGAGGACGAGGTGGGGACGAGTTGAGGGATTAAGAAAGAACACTGAAAATGGAATGCGATGAGAAATGACAGGGGTTGGAAAGATAAAGAGAGAGGGGGGGACTGTTTTTGCAGCATTTACCTCATGAGATGAGGAGTGATGAAGAAAGGCAGGGATGAATGATCAGACGAGAGGTATAACAGCCATTAGCAGGTAGACAGACTTCTTAGAAACTAAAAGGTCTTATTATCTCAGCATTAGTTTCCCTGATTTTGACATGTTTCAGTTCAGACACAAAATAGACACTACTAAGTCATTGTCATGACATGGGATATCAACATCATCTTCAAAGTAAATGACGGAACAGACTTTCAATACCACCCGTATTGACCCATAGGAGCAAATTGTCAAAATGACCCATGTGAGTGTTTTACACACACAACAGCACACCTGTGGGGTGTCCCAGTAGCTCAACTGAATGCGTACCATAGAGGCTCGGTCCTCGCCGCGGCTAAACCGGGTTCGAGTCCGACCCGAGGTACTTTACCGCATGTCTTCCACTCTATCACAGTCTCTCACTGTCTCTATAACAAAGCTTGAATAAGCATTCTTATTACCTGCAAGGACAAGAACTGGCTCACTGGCTAACTAAGCAATAGAGAAAAAAAAACATGAGAGAAGGAGCAAGTGCCTTTAGCTCTGATGAATGGTACTGACAACTTAATGTTCCCAACAACATGGAAACACACTGGACTCCTTTCAAATTTAATAATGCTGGCCCAGAAATTACCCTCAGAAATGTCAGGAAAATGGCAAGAGTTAGAAGTAAGGGATGAAGAGAGGGTAAAAAAAAAAAAGTAAAGAGAATGACCCGATGGAGGAGAAAACTAAGGTGAAAGAAAAGAGAAATCTTTTCCCAACACCACCTGATCATTGAAATGTCAAAGGAGGGCATAAAGAAGGGAGTTTGAAAGAATAAAACGCAGGGGAGGTGACATGGGAGGGGAAAGGGGTGGACAAGAGGATGGAAAGAGATGGAAGTCCTTTTGCCACTCAGAAAATTTGTTATAAGTGTTGGAGAGGGGAGGGGACAAAAGGAGGAGGAGAGGGAGGAATAACAGTGCAGGAAAATGACTTGGGAACACAGGCCATCAGTCATTGGGAAAGCAGGCCTGACACTACTGCATCAATAATTCAGATGACTACGGCTAATGAGCGAGATCCAAACAAATCACCCCTGAATTCACTGGGAGAACATTGAAACATTTCACTGCGCAAAATATGGCGCTATTATAGCTGCAGTTGGGGCTGTGATGGCAGCACACATGGGGAAAAAGTGGTTTGATACAATATTCGTCTCTCTTGAACCCTTCAATCATTCACATTTATTTTCATGAGGGAAAGGGACAGTGGGAATCGACGAGAGGGAGCACTGGCATAAACATATGCATGACATGGGAAAACAAGTGGAAGAGACCCATTTGGCAAGAAGCTGAAATATAAACAAACATAAACAAAGACTGTGATCAGTAGGTGGAGGAGGATAAAGGAAGAAGTGAAATGATTTGTCGTCCCTGGGAGTGTTGACAGCGGAAACAGCTGGAGTGCAGGAGACACACAGAAATGTAAAGACCAAGATAGCACTATTTGGTAGCATGAAGCCAAGATCAATCCCAGTATGGTGTCTGGCATTGGACAGATGACTGGAACTAACACGCACTAATATACACGCAGGCACACACAGAAAAACAACTTCCTTCTTCCCAAACTCCACAGGCTAACAGTGGCACATACACAGCATGGAACAATTCCGCAACTAAAATCCGTGTACCCACACAGCATGATAACAGCACTCATTTATACAGCAGGAAATTTTACATTTATAGGCCTTAATATATTCACAGACATCAACAAATGTGTGACCTTTATGTGTTGACAATGGCAATTAAAAGTACTGTTTATCTATTATTTTTCTCCCTTTGAAAAACAAAATACTAACACAATATACATTAAAAAAATACAATAATGTCACAATAATGGCGACAGTCAGTCAGGAAAAACTGTCTTTTGTCATAGAGAACCTGCCTGTGCAATAAAATCCATGGGCAAAAACTGCCTAAACTCTAGTTTATTATAGTCAATAGTGCTTACACAGTGTTTAGCTTCATAAGCCCCAGTCTAAACTCAGCAAGTGGCTTGGGTTGTGCCCTGAAAGTCCAACACTGTAGTTTATTGCGCCGCTGTGTGCAGAGGTAGCACGCTCTTATTATTCCGATCCACTTATTAGCCTGGTCCCTGGGTGTGGTAGCAAGCCCACTACTTTGAAATCTCTATCTCTCTGTAGATATATAACTCTCTAGATATATAATTCTCCTTGCCTCAGACCTGCTGTCCTGGACTTTTTTTTTCCTTTTGCCTCCCCTGACTCCATAGGCCTAGGTATAGGAAGTGCTTACATTGGTTCTTTCTTTGTGCTGTCGTCAGCCTTAAGACAGAAACACAACACAAGCTAGATATTATATCTAGCAGAGCTGGGGTGATGAACGAGGGAGTATTGAAGGGATATAAATATGCTTTCTCTCTCCGTGACTATTTCTTCCACTCCCTGAGGGGCATATAGCAGGATTTAAAAAGGCATGGGTCCATCGCTCCTGCCCTAACTTTTTTTTTATGTATTTGATTCTTTCCAATGGATGTCATATCTTTATCAATTAAACGTTCTCCTTTACCAGTTCATCCACCGTGCCTCTACCCTGAATAAGAAAACAGTTGAAATGGAATGTGCTTTCTTAAACAGTACAGTGTCAAGGCATAAGCAGTGGCAATAATGCTAGGATCAGTGCTCTTGGGCTTGGCTCAGACAGTAATACCATTTTCCATCAGCGTGATACAACACCAACTTCTGGAAAAAGCTGTGCTGGACTGTGCCGATTTGAAATTTCACTGCAAACGGATGAAGCAAGTCTACCAAGTGTGACCAAGCCCATCCTCACCTGAAAGTTACGGTCAGTCAAGTGATTTGCAAAAGATTTGATTTCATGCAGACAAGAAGAAGGTATCTGACTTACATACGCTTAAGGCAAGGGATTTACACATATACATACCACAACAGGGCATTGGTTTTCTGTAGCACTGATGGCCTTCAATATAAGCTTAAATATGAATTATTCTTTTATTTAAAATGATGTGCAGATTTATTTTGTATAAGCTAATGAAGGTGGACACTCAAACAGAAAGTTTGAAGAAGCCAAAGAAAAGGAAAGTTTTTCAAGCTCATTTGAACTTCTTTATAATAAGAATCCTTGTCTGTAGCTAGGGTGTTACCCTAATGGAGGTCAGCACACCACTACTTTTTTAAAAAGCAGTAAGGAGTACTGACACAGAAGTTAAGCTAAGTACGGGGGCTGCAGCATAATGTATTTCAGCCACCTTTTAGCTGAAAAAGGTCCAACAAAAAAAATATCTCCCAGTTTTAAATGATCACTATATTCAGAATATTTTCACCTTTACCTTGCTTTCAGACAGTCCTGTTTAAGTGTTGGACAAGCACCTCATACAACCCCACTTCAATAAATACGAACTATCCACTAAGTTGTTTCATTCATGAGCTTGCATAGACCCGTTACATTTTTGAGAAGGCTCCCATCACCCACAATGTAGCCTCCAGAGTAAAACTCCAGCCTCACTGTGCGTGTCCTGGGTAAGATGTGTGTCTGTTGTTAAGGCTTTTGTTTCTCTCCTACATCCCTGCTCTCAACAGACAGAAGTGTCAGGGCTTCTGATCCACCCCCCTCTCACCATGTCTTCAGAGCTGTTATGAAGACCATTCTATTTTTTCCCACTATTAATGCAACACTGACATTTTCTACTGCTCTTGTCTGTAGAAGACTTATAGTGGTGCCTCTTTACTTTATAACACTGTTAGATTTCATTAAAATTCCCAGCAGTCTTTGGGTCAGATTTGATTTTGGTGTAAGATGAAAGAAAAAAAAGAATCAGCATTATGGAATCAATTTAAATTACACAACTTAACTCTGAATTAACATGATGCTTTTACTGTGAAGCACATGCAGAGAAAGCCAAATTAGCCACCAAGGGCTGCCTGCAAGATAGAATAGGTATCTGTGCTAACTTTTATTATATATTATATAATTTTAAAAAAAAGGACATTTTGGAGCACATGAAAAAACTTCACGTTTATGAACAAGCAATGTATAACCTTTTTATTAAACCATTTTCGTAATATAAGATTATGATTATATAATATGCAAAACTAACTCAAACCCCTTGGCTAACTGGTATCATTGGCTGAATAATATTTATATATGTGAGACGTTTAAGGATTGTATTTAATAAACCCTTTATGGGATCATCCTATTGTTCAGGTTTGCATTAATTCACTAAATTTTTGACAGCAGTCAGCTGATAGAGCCAACATGATTGAAACTGACATATTGCTAAATGCAGCATGGATGAATGTTTACTTGTGGCTGGCTGGTTATCTAGTTTGCTAAATTATACTAATTACGAAGCTTGCTCGTAGCTACCATGAGCTTGCTTATTTAATTCTTCACTGGCGACAGAAAATGAACTCAAAAGTATCTCTGGGAAATCTTGAGCTTCCCGTTCTACTCCCAGTGAAGTAGTCTGCCAGTGAGATCGCAGGTTGCACTTGGGGGATCAGTACTCGCACACTGTGCTCAAAAAAAATTCTGACTCTAACGTGTCTACTTTTAAGGGCAAATGCGAGAAAACTGCTTGCATTGTAGAGCACAACAGAAGTGGTAAATCCTGCTCCAAAAAGTATAGATAATGGGATTACAAACTAAACCTGACTCTGGCACCAATACTCACTAGGGGTGCTAAAAGGTGACATTGAAGAGCAGGGGTTAGGTAATCTGTTTTTTCTCTTTGCAGCTATTGTATTTTGTCATATCCATGACAGATATGTTGTTTATAAATGGATCTCACAACTGCTAAAGGCAAAATAAAAACTGTCACTAGGTATTATCAATCCAGCGTCTGTTGCTTACAGTCAGCTTGGCATTTGCCCCCTTCTCAAGCATCAAAAACTGTTACAGACATCATGTTAAACTATTTCATAAGCAATATTTATTTCAGATAAATGTCAACACTGTTGTCACAAGAATTAGTGCCATGTTGTTAAACATATTAGCTAATGTTTATGTTGTGT
>JAOWBC010001255.1:19213180-19243989 GCA_028566105.1 Hypoplectrus providencianus | reverse complement strand
ACACACACACACACACACACACACACACACACACACACACACACACACACACACACACACACACACACACAGAACAATTACCTGTGGGATGCAGGTGGTGATGGCTCACTACTTGACACTTACAGCTAAGTGTTGACCCCTTGACCCTGAGCTTCTTGGTATAGCTGCTTCTTAATGACTTTATCTCCCACCCTTGACCTCACCTTCTCTTAATCTATCAATCTCTCTGTCTCCTACTCCTTTCATATCAATTCTGACTTTTACCTTCCTTTCTCTCCCCTTTCTTATTATTCAGGCAGCAAGATCTGCCTTTATCCACACACTTGCCTGCAAACGAACAATACCAGTTTTCATTGAATACTTAGCTGTGACTACACTCACAGCTACTGTAGCTACACATGGTCCGCAGTATACACAGTCAAGCAAAACCACACTTATTCACACATCCATCAACTGTATAAGCTTCCTGTCATGTATAATTTGCACCAACACTCAAAGCCAAGCAGTGCATGCACATGCTGTTAAAGTAGGTTGTCAGCCACTGAGCCAGACAGATCACTGTGTTTCCTGTGTGTTGCATCAAGACTGTACTCTTTCTTTTGTTTCCCATGATATTATGCCTTTGATGAAAATGTTTGCTTTAGTATTCCAACAGTCTTTTGTATCTATAGCAATTATGCACTGATCCTAAGTGTCCGCTTGTCCGCGTGTCACGTCGTGTTTCTGCAGGTTGTCTTTTTATATGTGTCAATTCAGTCTCTTATGTTGGATTCAATATTTATTTCGGAAGCTCTGTAAAGCTTAGGAACAGTTTTTCATGAAACACAGTGAATTCAGTGACAGTTATCACAGAAAAGATGAAGTTTGAAGAGCAACATTTTAACCACAGGTATCATAAAAAATATTTAACAATAGTTGTTGTTTAGTCAATCAACTAATTTCATGGACATTTTAAAGATTTCCACAAGAAAAGACTTCCTGACTTTTCCGTCAAGAGGTGAAGCACACAGCCCAGCGTGCTGGTCTAAGAATTGCTCTAGCATGTTGTACAAGCTATTCCAGCACATTATCACATCTTTTTGGATGTTTGGATGTTTGCATGCTCTGAAACTCCAAGCTACTTACTTTCATTTTGTTGCAAATGGAAATGCTCTTGTCTACCTGTTGTTTCCTGAAACCAAAATGCTTCTTTACCCGTGACTTATTGTCAAAGTGAAAGAATTCTTTGTTTTTGTTAGGCTACTACTTGCTTGCTTTTGCTTTGTTTGAGTAACAGAAGCACTGTCTGCTAACAACACAACACCACTCAGACCTACTACCACACATGAAATCACTGTCACTACATACTGCCACCTTCTGTGTCAGTTTGTAGGTGGTCATATGGTGGTCAGAAGGGGTTATGAAAACCACGCAAACAACAATGTTCGTGTGATGATGTCGATGCATTGAACTTTTTTATTATTAAGATGGTGTCTTTATAGCAACATTGACCTGATCGTTGCACCTGTAGTAATCGGTATTTAATTTTTGTCACTACAATATGGGATTATAGCTACCCTAAAAGATTATCTGGTCACTGGTGTTTCTTTTCACCATTTGTATGTTAGTCCCAACAGCATCATTCCAATGTTTTCATTGTCAGTAGCTACAACAGCACATTTAAAACATATATTGTCATGAACATTCATTATTTTTTTCTATTAAGAGAGCCTTTACTCCAAGTCTAACAAGCAATAATCTATTTTACTCATTGTTCTTCACCAGAAGAAGTACCTACATTATCTGAGGACAATACACAGACATTAGAAAGCAGATATTAGGGGAAAGTGAGGCTAATGATACATAGAGCTACTGTACACAGCTGGAGCTTAACTTCATGCTCTTCTAAAAAGACTTTATCTAGATGTTTTAATATGAAGTTCATGTTGCATAATGTGTGGCTTGTCTTGGATAATTAGTGGTTGTGCATTGTCTACCTTTTAAACCTCTTAGTAAGAAAAGATGAGTAAAATGGGTAAAAGACAAATACATTCATATTTAAAATCAGTCGAAGCAGCTGCATGACCTGAATGTTGTGAAGGCCTGTATTATAGATTGAGTCTGTTATATAGAAAACACCAGGTGGGCCAGTATCATTACCTACAGCAGAGGCAGACAGCAAACATGTATCTGCTGAGTAAATATTAGGCTGCTTGGACAGGCATGCCGTGGTTGTCATGGTAACTGACCCATATGGGATGTTGGAAACTGGATGCCATATTTAGAGTTGGCAGCCAGACGTTTTTGCCTGCTGTAGCTGGTGACTTAGAAATTGATAGATCCACTGGGTAACTTTTAGTTGCGTGTGTGTGTATGTGCTGATATATGAGTGTCTGTTAACCATGCATAAATGCACCTGAGTGCATGTAAGCATCGGTTTATGCTGACATTTTATTATTCTTGTGACACATTAACATTGTGCATATTTTTGGATGTGTGTGTGTGTGTTTACTTCCCACTCAACTTACTTAAAGGAGGACTGTCTGTATATTGTGGGTGTGCTGAATCTCTCTACCAAACAGTTAAAACAGTGCAAAATCTGTGCCAGGGCTACAGGGGCAGAACAGGCTCTAACTCTCTTTTTCTCAAATCACTTTTCTTTATTGACATGAATGTTGAATGAGCTCTAACGACAATGAATGGACACACTGTCAATAAAGTTGTCCAATGAAAAATTTTGTATTGCAATTAACTGGAAGCTAAAATAATATTTTATGTCTCTTTCTACATAGCAAGTAACAGAACACATACAATTAGTTTATCTGCTACAAAATGCAGCATCAGACATCAAGAGAAAGCAGAGGGGCTAAGATGGCTAGAGTGTCGGAGAAGAAAGGACGGGAGGGAGGAACGGTAGTATTGTGAGGGTTGGAAACCAATTATCTACTAACAGTGGATTTTCCTTAGGGACCACTAGAAGGCCAGCATGAGAAGCTCTGTGTGTGCACTTTTGTGTGTTTGTGTGGCTCCTGTTCTGAATCTGTGTCTGGACAGGGCAGCTGGTGCAATTATAAGTTGAAAGTTCCCGTTCAGGGCTGTTGTTTAAGATCGTGTCTGGGAGTTAAAGTGAGTGTGCATCACAGAATAAGTGTGGTGTACCTTTCATACGGTTGGTGCAATATGCCAATTTTTTTTTTTTTCCCAAGGTTTCTTATATTCATCTCCATGTTGCATACATGGGTGTTCCTTCCCAGATGTGATTGAATAACAGTTCCATATTCCATCATTAATCCCTCTGACTAAAAATTTAATTTTCAAGAAGGGATCTGCAGTATAAGTAAAGTCTTTTTACATTTGCCTATATGGATACAAAGCTCATTGGACGGAAACACCGAATGTGTACTTGGCAGTTAAACTTGATTCAGAGAGGTATGAGGAGAGTTTGTTTACAGAGATTTTTACTGTCATATTGACAATCTGGAGTTGTAAGTAGAGGACACAGTGTACCAGACACAGTCAGCCATATTGACTATATAAAACCTGTTTATGAGCCTTGTAAACTTACTTGAAAATAACAGTGGGGGATGATGGAAAATGTTTCAGTCTGCATGTGAATGGGGCATGGGCTCTTAGTGTGTATGTGAAACAGAAGGTGGCTTTATTTGTTTGTGCATTTGGGCAGTTAGGTGTAGTTGTTTGTGTTGAAGATTGTCTTTTTTTTTGTATGTCCGTGGCTGTGTGAAACTGTAAAATTATAAAGGAAGCAGTGTGTGTGTGTGTGTGTGTGTGTGTGTGTGTGTGTGTGTGTGTGTGTGTGTGTGTGTGTGTGTGTGTGTGTGAGCATTAAGCACAGGCAGTAAAGTCTGTTCTACCACATCCTTCGTCACAAGTGGGAGGGGTGTAAGGACAACAGGAAAGAAGCAAGATGTTTTACCCAAATAAAAAATCCTTGCGTAGCAAAGTCCATCCCACATGATGCATGGCTTTCACTTGACTTTGAGATTGGTTTTACGTAAAATACTGTAATGTCGATCTCATGATTTCTATGTAAAGTTCAAAAATTACAATTGTTGTGTTGGGCCCTTGAAAAAACATTTTTGTCATTTATTTGTCTTTGTGTATTTGGTCCTGTCCATGTTTGAAGCTTAAAATGACAGCAATTTGGCATTGGAGTAGCCCAAACCATTTGCATTGCTACCAGGAGAACTGCAGTGACCAGTTTATGGAGAGATTTTCAGTAAGAAGGAATTGCCTCCAGTGTATTACTTTTTCACAGTATAGAATTTTGTTTTTTTTTAATTTTGCTCCAAAGTCCTGCAGAAGTAAGGCTTGTATTGGCAGAATGGCGCCTGGTCTGACAAATGAGAATATGGTTGGACGAGCATTTTTACCAACCAATCTGTCTTGAGGTTTTAGTCTTATTTGGCAGCCTCCTTTGTTTTCTCTTTGTGTATCAGGTTTAAAAGTCCTTGGTGACGTTGGACCTTCATTGTTTTCTAGGCCAGAAGCTGGAAGACGGAAGAACAAGCTACTTCATGCTACTCTTTTCTCTGTGGCCTTATCAAGCACACTTTTAACACGTGTTAGGTGCAATGTCTATAATACAAATGACCTGTTATAGGACCTTTTATTGTCGGTTTGTTTATTTGTTTGGTCATTTATTCATGCAGGACTGAATGTATACTTTTATTGTCCAGTGACAATGCCAAATGATTTTAAAGTCTGTATTGGTCCACTGTTGGGCGGGAAGGAGGAGAAGGGATAGGACCTTTCTGTTCCTTTGTTGGCAGTTTTTTCTTGAAGTATTGGTTTCTATCCTGTGTTATTCATGTGTTCCATTGTTGTCATCTCTGGAATATTTATTTATCTATCAATCTATAATATTATGAATATTAATATATGTTAATCCTACAATAAATTTCCTTTTTGGATTAACAAAGTAATTTTGATTTTATTTGATTTATCCGTGGTTTGCAGAAAAGTAAATTGTGAGTATTTTTCTTAGGATCCAATTTTAATGCAAGTTTGCCTGAATTTCATCCCTTTTTCCTTCGTATGTAAAGTTTTACAATATGCAGCTGTCTGGTGTCTATGTGTAATAAACACTGAAAGTGTATGTTCATCTGCAGTGAGTCAGTCTCTGACTGTGAGGCTGTATGTAACCCTAAAGGAGAAGTGGTAATTAGATCTTGCATATGTATGAGGAATTGCGAATGCTCCTCTAAACGTTGCAGAGGCGTTACCAAGACACTGTGGATCAAGGTCTTTGAATGTTGCCTTATCACTGGCATACTAATGTCTAGAAACGAGGTGGAAGTGTATGTGGTGCATGCATGTATGTTGCCAGTGGGAACATTTTATTTCCATAGATAGAAACAGACACAAGAGTGGGTACACAGTCATATAGACTGAACAGTTAAAAGAGCCAAAATGACACAGACAGAGACTTGGGGAGTGATGTGTTCTTGAGTGGAAAACAGACTGATAAGATGAATGTTGGGGATAACAGCTTTATTCTGATGTGTGTGTGAAAACAAGTAATGTGCAAAAAAAATGTGGCTACTTTAGTTGAACCACACCTTTGTTTTGATTTTGGATGAAATATTGATAACATCTACTGTTTAACAAATCACTTATATGGACTGTTTGCCAGCTTCATGGATATTTTATGCTTACAGTTCAGTCAAGCCACTATCACCAGATGGAGCCAGAAAGATGGAGTTTCAAGGTGTGTATCATGGGAAAGGAGTTTTTTCTCATCTAATGAAAATTTGTTTTCTTTTTGGTATTTATTTTAGTTTTCTTAATTTCATGGAAGACCATGTATTTGTATTGTTTAGGTTTAGATCACTGAGCAGAACAAATTAAATGTTACTAAGCCAGTAACCGTAGAGGTGTTGCCATCTTGCCACACTAGAACTGGAATTTCAAGACGGATAAACTGTTGAACGACTACAGTGGGAGATTGTTAATTGCTGGCTCTGAGATTCAGGGATTCTGCTTAATTCTGGTTAATACAGACACACCTTGATGTTTCATCTTTGTTGGTAGAATTAGAACTCAGAGGAGGAAATGGCAGATGGCAGATGAGATGGCAATTACACTGTAGTTGCTGGAGGAGATGTTAGTCCGGGACCTGGTAATATATTAGACAGAAGCTCCCCATCTTCCGTCAAAATATGATGCAACAAAGTCCAATTAACATGGTTATGTGGAACTATGAAAATTGCTTAATTGGCCTGTTCTATCACTTTGTCTCAGATATGTCCTTAAAGTTGCAGATTGTGCACCAAAAGCATAACTCATACGGAAAATTTGGTCCCAAAAAGAACACTAATGTTTTTTTTTTTGTTTTCTCTTCTTTTGTGCTTTTATCTGACAACAAAATCACTTCCAAAAGGATGCATAACTCTGACTTAATATTGAAGCAGGAAGTAGGCTATTTTCTCCATTATGTGATACCTTGTAGTGTCTATCTGGTAATATTTTAGTGTAAATATGGTTTAAATATAGCCTTTTCTTTTTTCAGTTCTGTTCTCATTTACAGCTGTTTTTGCACTTTAATACTCACATTGTTTCAAGGGGTTGGACAATATGATTTTTTCTTGATTGGATTGTATCACAATGTTAATGTGCCAATTCAATTTGTATCAGGAGTCTTGATAAATATGATTCCACGAGTATTGCAATTCCAAATAATCAATAATTGCAATTTTCTTTTCCTTCTTAAAAAGAAACAACAAATAAACAAGTTGAGTAATGCTGTTCTAGAGATGATAAATGTTGCCATAATCAAAGCTTGTGTTAGAGATTACTTTTTTAAGAGAAATATCACCGCAAAAAACCTAAGTAATAATGCTATAATGCTAGCGTTGGACCGACTTTACTGTTTGTTTTGCGTGGCTCCTTTTGAATTGATTGTTTCGTTTCAACACAACATAATCCCAAAAGTATGCTAATAAACATCACCTGACAGATGCAACAGCATAGTTTAATTTGGAAAGTTTCTGTTGAATCTTTGTGCAGTATGTGTCTTGCAGTTATTTAAGTTTGAGTGTTGACTCAGACTGAACATAATAATCTGTGTGACTTTTGATGCCACACATTCAACCGAAGTTCTCTTTTCATTGTGTGAGGTTTAATGAGCTCTTAATGTTAATCCAAGTTTTAATATTGTATTGTGTTACAGACCCCAGACAATAACACAGATTTCATTTTACACTCAGTACAAGTGAATTAAACTTTATTTTCCCTTTTCAAAATTGTCTCTAGCTATGTTGTATCATAGAAAGAAATAACAAAAACCCAATAAGTCACCATCACAAGGAATTTAATCTCATTCTACATTTGAACTGGAGTGCTTAAAATGTTCTTTTTTTTTCAACCTGGGAAATAGAATAGAGTAAATTAATCCACTCTGGAGAATGCTAATACCTTTTGCCATCACAAAAAGCCTGTGTTCAGTTCTGTGGTATTGCACTTATAAACTCTATGCTGAATCTGATGATGGAGGAACACAAGCAGTTCATGTTTGGATGATGATGCATTGAACTGCTGTATGCTTTAGGAAATTTAAAAAAAAGGGGCAAATACAGATGGTCTACAGTGACTTCTTAATCACTGGTTAAATAGCGCTCTTTATTGATAACTTCTTCCTTTAAGTCGTTCCCCCGGGCATGGATTATCATTCTCCTATGTGAGCCATTATGGCTTCTTCAACAGTTCAGATGTGTGGGTGCAGCACTGCTAATCAATAGCCAATAAAGCCGGATCAATTGAGCTTACAGAGCAATCTAGCACTCTGAAGGCCTTTTTAAGGTACCTATTATCAGGACGCTGCAGCCGAAAGGGAGATAGGGAGATTATGTTTGTCACTGGTAACTTGGTGAGTTGAACCTGTAAACTGACTTGATCAATTGTGGTTAATAGAGGTTTGGTCCATAACACGGAGCAAGGTTCGGATTTGGCTGTTTAGGATGGAGCTCTTGTTTTTCCCTGCTGTATTTAGATGGTCAGCAACACCTGTGGTTAGTTCGGTTTAAGCTATCTGGCAAGAATCTACATGCATTGCAATTGATAACAATGACTATTTCTGTTTTCACACTGTATTGATCATACCCGGTGAGCATGGAGATGGGTTATCTGTTTGGCAAGTGGTTAAGTAATGACTGTAGCAATTTAAGTCAACTGGTTAAAATCAATGACCCCTCATGGGAAAAATACTGACCATGGGTGAGGAGTAAAGACATGGAATGGACCCTAATGGTGCTGATGCAAAATCTAAGAAAATCAAATGAATATAATATTGATGGGACTGGGCGTATAAAAATGAGTGCTGTTATTAGTGTAAAAGTACTTGACCACTAAGGAAAGCGCCATACAAACGTAATTAATGTACCATTTATCATTGCTGGCAATTTCAATACTATACACAGCATTCATTTCCATTTCAATTAATTTCTTACAGGCCACAACATACACTGAGTACCTCCACTCGAGGAGCAATAAAGGCCTTACCTCAACAACATTGGACTGAAATAGCTCTCCACTGTTGCTCCATTGTTACCTACACTGTTGTTCATGTGGTGAGAAGCTATATACAAGTTTTACATCACATGGCCTAACCACGCAATGATTAAGTAAGATGGGAAAAAGTGATATCCTGATTTTTTTTTTTACATAAATTACAAGTATCTTCCCGTTGTCTTGGAAATTAATGTATTTTGTGCTTGACGAGCTTAAACCTTCATACATACTGTAATATCAGATTTTCTCTGAGTTCTGACAAAAACGATTGTTTTTAGATGTAATGCAAAAATTATAACAGTATAACAGTATATAAATCCTTTGTTGTGGTAAGTAAAGCAATTATAAGCTGTGATACCAGTTTGTCTGCTGTACCTATTTTATCATAAATACATGATCACAGTCATTGCCGCTCGCTTTCATCTCCTCTTAGTGCTATGATCAATGCAAATGTTTCAGTGAACCATGTAGCATGTTTAAGGCTCGTCTCTGTCAGAAATGTCTGTCTGCTTTTATCTTTGGGTTTATTTAGGGGATGTCACATATTTTCAATTATTTTTTCCATCAGTCTTCCACTTGTTCAACCATCTGCCATTAACAGAAAGCTTTAGCTCTGTTAGTGCCTTGAGGACAGAACTCTGTTCCTGAGTTGTGCTGTAAATCAATTAAGATCTCTTGTCTTTCGTTAGTGTTATCAAAGACATGTCATAGAATGACTGTTGCAGTAATTGCATAGTTTTATAATTCCACAGGAGGTATCTTCAAAAGCAAAAGAACATATTTTTCCTTTGCAAATGTGTGCATACCAATGATTTATAATGAAAGAAGGTGCTCTGGGCTGATGACAAATAAATATAAAGGTTCATACGCCAATAACTCTAAGTAATGGTAATTATTCTATTTGGAAACCATGCACTGGAACCATGTTGACTGCTTAAAAGGCTTAAAAAAAATCTGAATTTAGAGAAAAGTTTGAGATTAAGTTGAAATAAATGTATGGGTGTAGACAGGTCAGTCTGCTCGCCATCAGAATAAGTTTGGGATTGATGTCTGAGCCTGCATGTGTCTGTGGTTTGTGTGCATGTCTTTGCATTACCTTGTGTGCAGCTCTGCTGAATATCATATGGATAAAATGACAAACACATGATTATTATCATGCAGGACACCCACACGTATGTGCAAAGACAGCGAATGACTGATTCATCCACCCACAGATGCACGTACTAGGCATCATATGAAGGTCTGCCTGGAGTCTCCCAAAAATGGCAGATGGTCTTTTGCTCCCCCATCTTGCTCTCTTTCTCTGTCTTTGTGTTGCTCACTCCACCAATCTCTTTCCTGTCTTTCTCCCTCTCTGTTTTCCTCCCTTTGTCCATCTGTTGCTATATTGCTCACTCTACCAATCTTTTTGGTGTCTCCCTTGCTCTTCCTCTCGAGTTGTTGCTCCTCTCCTCTGTTTCCTTCTCTCTCTTTGTCTATTGCTTCTCCATCTCCATGTAACTCTCTTTCCCCCTGAATTCACCCGGCCTCCCTTTCTTTCCTCTCTCTTGCATATCTGTGCTTTTGGGGCTGTGTGTCTCTGTGTTTCCTGTGGGAGGTTACTTCGGTTGACAAGGCCACTAGCAGTGCCTTGCCATGCCACCTTGATGCTGTGCCAGTGTGTGTATTTGTGTGTATGTGTATGCCCTCTGGACTAAGCAAACATCAGAAGTGTGTGTGTCTATGTCTGTGAGTTTGTGTGTGTGTGTGTGTGTGTGTGTGTGTGTGTGTGTGTCTATTTGCGTGAGTGTAGTGTGTGTATGTAATCGGGTTGACAGGGTTGGCAGCAGGCCCTTGCCACCTTGTCTGTATGCCAGTGTGGCTCAGCCTTTTTCTGTGTAGTATTTTCAGGCTGCATTTGATAAATCTGAAAGTGATATGAAGAGTGATTCTTCTGTCTGCTGTAATACATGTTTAAAGCATCATTGTGCCCATCAATTTTTAATTAACATTTAATTGATCCTATAAATGCCCCTCATGACATGCTGATGATTAGGTGTTTGATAAATGGCCAATTTTAGCTTGATATATTGATAAAGCAACATCAGCCTCACCTTAGTTTACTTTGTTCTTTAGCAGTCTCCAACCCTATTCCCTCAATTTCAACGCTCTCACTGTTGAAATGACCACAATTGTTCTAAATGCCTCAAAGAGAGGCATGGCAGCAGAAAATATTGGAAAATGAGGTGTTAAATGCCGGAGCTGGTATTCACAGTGCTGTAATGTCAAACTGCATTTTCTCTGCTCTCACATTCTGTCTCGTCACGCTTTCCTAAAATATAGCACATGGAGTGAACCAACAAAAATGGCTTGGAGCTAAGAAGAAGAAAAAAAAAACTCTAAGGCTCCGTCTTTTCCTCTGCCACTTTATTTCCCATCAGCTTCTCTCCCTCTGCTTATTCATCCTCCCCTTCTCTCTCTACTCTCCATATACCCCCCTTTTCTCTTTTCTCCATATCGGTGTCTCCTCCTTTCCCTCCCACCTGGCATCTTTTTTATCCATCTTCTCCCTTTACTCTTTTTATCCCTCTCCTTCTGAATCATTAATGCCTGCCATGTCATGATCTGTGTGGATGTGAGTTGCGTTCAGAATGATTATTCCTCCTTACTGTGTTCACTTGATCTCCCACTTGCTGCTGCACACAGGCAGCAAACTCCCGACTTCTAACACAGCTCATCATCACATATTCACTAAAAGGCTCAAATTAACATAAAATGACATAAACGTGAAGATGTAGTTGCCTTCTATCGCTCTCTCTCTCTCTCTCTCTCTCTCTCTCTCTCTCGCTCTCTCTCTCTCTCTCTCTTTCTCCTCATTGAATTATTGCTTTGTGTCTTTTTCATGTGTATTTTGTGTATTTTGTTTGCAATAAATAAAAGGACTTAACCAATTCAGTCACTGAACAACAATGTCTGGAAGTAACAACATTAGGCTATAACTTCACATTTTTCGTTTTGTGTGTGTCACTAAGCCTTGCCTGAAGTGAACCATTTTCAGATTTACTGCAGCACATTATGCAACAGCCTACATTCTCTGAACTTGCTTTTTCGATCAATGTTTCTTTTTATTCAGCTTCATGGTCACAACTGTTTCACTTATAGCATCTGTTTATGCAGATTGTACATCTATATACAACAGCAACTTTAACTCTACTTTATTGGCTTTGCAAAGCATGTATGTATGCAGGAAGGGAATGTTTTTGCAGACTTAGTAAACCCTTAAGTGACCCAAAGCCACAGATTCGATGGGTTGTCCATAGGCAAACTCATATTATGGTGATATTATTAGGACTAACGAGTATTACTCAAAGCAAGCCAAATGTTCCACTCTTTGTTTATTGGATGGCTTTTTTGTAAACTGGAATCAAATACTTGTCTATTTTGTGAAATAACAAGACGGACAGGAGCGTGAGTGATGTGTTGTTAAATTAGTATTTAGTTTATAAATGTCATAAATGTCCGTACAAACCCAAGATAAACACTCTATGAAGACTCACCAGTAGGATAAACTAAAGATGAAGAAATAATCCGAAAATCATATTATATCCATTATTACCCATAACATTAAGCTCACGTTGCTTTGGCCATGCCTATAGTTATTTATTGATTGTCGTTTGAGAACTACATGCTGCATAATGATTGGGAAATGCAATATTGCAGCGCAGAGTGAAAACTCTAATGTGTCTGTTAACAGCACCACCCAAACAATTTCTAGGCTGAACAGGCTTCATTGCATAATAAATTTCAGGGGTAGTTGATAAACATTAAATATTCATCATATTCATATGGCCTAGTTCTTTGGTAGAAAAATTATCTACCTATATCAGCACTACTTTCATGAAACAATATTCCATTTGCTATATGTGTGGAGTGCAGGGTTGTGTTCATTCTAATCATCTGTTGCACACATTCACACAGAAAGTCGTACAGTATGCAGCGTCAGGTTCAGCTGCAGTCTTATATAAGAGCTTAAAACATCTAAGAAACCTCTGCACTGCTCTGCCAGTATAAGTGGCTGGGAAGGAAGGACAGAAAGAATTAGGGAGGAAAAGGGATGTATGACACAGGGAGGCAGAAGGGACAGACATAACAGGGGGCTTATCCGTATGATGGGGAGAATGGGTTACCACAAAAAAGATGGAAGAAGAGGAGCAATTAAAAAAGAACATACTTTGGGCCTCCTCCTCCTCCTTCTAGATTTGAACATAATTTATTCGATAGTACTGTGCTGCTTTAGTAAAATGTTCACGTCCATGTTGTATTTTAGAAGGAAGCAAATGTTTGATTCTATGATTTGACACTGGTGTCTGGAAAAGCAATTTATCACCACTTTCTGGTTTGTTTTTTTCTTCATAGGCTTGTTGCTCATTTGTCCTGTTCGTCCTTAACTGCAATTGAAGAGCAGTGTCGAGACAATGGCCAACACCTGCTGGTCCATGCCACAGACAAAAAAAAAAACCAAAACAGTTAGACAAAAGTCATTTTAGTGTCTGCAGATGCAGTAGGCGTCACTTTACCCCAACACTGATGGATTTACTGCTGTTCTGCTGCTGACAACAGTGAACATCAGGTAAACTCTGTACCATCTACAAACACAATGTGAGCAAATATTGCTGAGTCATAAATTAGACAGATGGGAATCCAGGATTGATTAAAGAGGATTGGGAGAGAGAGGGGGAAGAGAGACATGAAAACAATGAACACATACAGTATAAAAGATCAAAATTATAGAAGGCCCAATAGAAATCAATTAAAAATATGGTTGCAGAGAGAAACAAAGGTTGAGGAAAGTGGAAGAGCTTGAAATACAAAGAGGAGCAGGACACAGAGGAGAAAGCTGTTGGACAGTAGGACGGATGATATGTAGGGGAAGAAGAAGGTAGAAGGGAAAGGAGGTGGAGGGCAAAGTAAGAAAAGGATGGTGTTAGAATAAGTAACAATTACTTGACGGAATAATTTGTCCTTGCTTTTATCAGTCAGCTGAAGGAGAACGCTATTGATCACCTCAAATCACAAAGAACACCTTGTCTTCTTTGCATTAATAACAATCCTTTGTTTTTCTTCATACATAGACTGATAGACTGCCTGACTGATCATTTATATGAGAGAATCGTTACAATTGATATCATTCTTCAAAGGAGGGAAGTTGTGCTGTGTGTGTACTGCAGCTCCTTCAGAGTTGAGTTTTTGTCTTCTGTAAAGTTGTGCTCAGTGATTTTACAGCCCGTGTCAGTGTCTTTTGTTAAAAAGTCAGCTGAATGTCAGCTTAATGTGTTACTTTTTGTGATGAATTGAGAAAAAATATCTTTAACAGTTGTAGGTGCTGTGTGTGTTTGTGTGTGTGTATATTTTTGTGTGCTTCTCTTTCTCGCTGTCTGTCTGGCCAATTAAGTGCCTATTTTTTTTTTTTTACACTCTGATCTTAAGGCAGTCTTTGTTGTCAAACTTCCTATAATCCTTTTTAGTCTGCATTTCATGACAGCAGCTGACCAGAAATCTCTCTCTTTCTCTCTACAGCTTTCTTTTTGATCCGTTCATCCTTCTCTCAAAAAGCTTCTACATGCCCTTTTTCTTACACCCAGAGACACAAGCACCTCTTTCCACTTCCGGTGCACAAATTGTTTGCTGTGATTTTATCTTTTTCACACAACAGCACTTTGTGTTTTTTGTCTTCCCCACCTGCGTAGACAATTAATGTTTGCGACATTATGATCATTCCTGACACAGGGACTGAATAAGCTACATCGTCATTTACTAGAAGCCTGCTCCCCTAATCTTTTGTTAGCATAATAAAACAACCTGACATGTTGCAAACTACCTTGCCCAAAATCTGTTTTAACACCCTCATGTGAAAATGGGGCCTGACATAGAAAATAAGTGTTTAGAATAATTTATAACAGTCCACTAGCTCTTTTGACTTCAAGTTGGCTTATTAATAAAATAACTTTGCTTAAAATGAATTGTTTTAGCTGAACACTCCCCTCTCTTTGTCTCTTTCATGAGATCATGACATCATTTCTGCATCATAATAATACATGGGTTACAACTTAAGTTTATTTGTATTTTTTATTTATCAGTTCATTATTTTACTTGTAAGTGATAGGCCTACATTGTATTCTTCAATGAAAAAGACCATTCAATGCAGGGACAATAATATAAACTTAAAGTTATAGCAACACCAATAAACAATGATGTTCTGTAAACAGTAGCACAAGCTGCACCTTTGCTGTGTTAGGGCCCCACATGTCCACCTCAAATTCTCTGTTATTGTATTTCCTAATGACCCAAGACGGTATATATAAAGTGCTTTATTTACCTCCTATCCAAATTGTGTTACAAATAAAAGTTTGAATAACAAAGATATAAAACATGCCCCTTCTGCTTGTAATGCTGTTGATGGATTTGATGATTGTCACTCAGGCTAAATTGACTTGTAAAACTATATTGTAATCTAGTTATCTAGTCTCAGTTACTGTTGTGAAGATGGCCCTGAACAACCCAAAAAAATTAAATTTCCAAGAAGATAAAACAGACAAATGCAAATCCTTCCATATGTTCCAAGGCTTCTTGGTCTCCACACTAAACAACAGATGACTCATATATGGTGGTATGTAAATGTACTTAAGTCCCAGATGTGAAGAAGTTAAGAGGACGTCATGACTACAGGAAGGAACATAAATGTGGGTAGTTTATGCTGTCCTGGAGGGGAGACCAGTCTGGCTTTGTAAGTGTATGAAAAGTCCCATTGTTTACAAATTGCACTTTGCTCCATCAGATTTTGGATGAACCAATTTTCCAAAATGTGACTTTCAACACTGATATAACAAATAAGATAGTGGCTGCCCCCCAGAGTAGCTCTGCTTCTGTGGTTATTACTACATCTCTGACACAGTCACCGTTGACCCTTTCCTCTCTCCTCTTACTCATCCTTGCACCGAGCGCATCTCTCAGTTCATATGTACTAACGCAATTTCACAATTATTGTGATTCCTATTCATCGCCTGTCTCAGCTCAGTCACCCTCTCACTGGAGAGGCTAATATATGGCCTTAGTTCCATCTTCTAGAATTAACTTCCACTTTCACTGCAGTTGCCTTCCTCCTACCTGACATTTTCATCGTTTCCTTTCATATCTGCTCTGGCTCGTCATCTGCTTGTTGTATGTTTATGTGACGGGATACCACTCTCAGAGTTGTAGCTATTCACCCCTACAATATTGACAATAATATGCAGGTTTTAATCTTTCAACTAGGATTTACTTCTCTTGCTCCTCACCCCTCAGTCCTCTCACAGGGTTTCTCTTGTTGTCACAGCTAAGGCAGTTTACTTTAGTATATTGTGGTCACTTTATGACTGAAATTTTGAAAGATTTCCATATGATTTTTCAGAATTGCTTGTGATATAGATATTTTCCAGTCACTTGACAGGCAAATTCAACCCAGAAAAAGTCCCAAATGAGTCTTAAAGATTCCACTCAGATCTTCAGGGCTGGAGTTACAGACACAGACAGTTTGCCACTACTTTAATATTTCACTCGTTGTAATTTCACAGTGATTTCTAAATGAGTAAATCTACAGATAGCATTTTTAATGTGACAGTAGCATTCCAATGTGCTATGTGGTAACCCATTTTCTAACAGTTAAATAATGTCAGGTTTTGAATTCTTCTCTCCCTCTCCTCTCAACCTTTCTTAAATATTCCTTTTCTTTTCTGTCCCTTGTCTCTTTCCATTTCTTACAAGCTAAAGCGACGAGGGTGATCTGTTTTTGCTAACACATGTACAAAAGGGACGGATGATGAGTTTAGCAACTTTTTTCTTTTCATCGCAGTTCAATTCATGATGGAAGTCATTTGCCTATACAAAACGTGTATCTTGTTATACTGTGAAAAACATTGCAATGGTAATCTGTTGATTTGAGACTGATGCTGATATTTTCTTTTATCTTATGCATTTGGTTTTTCTTGTTTTGTTTTTTTTTGCCTGTACTTACTGTACTTCCAGACAGGAAAAGACTTATTTTTTTATTTTTTTAACAAATTACACAATCACGACACAAAACTCTGTGTGCTGACAATACAATACAGAAGCATGCTTGCATCCACGCACACATACCCTCAGCTTATACACATGCATGAAGAAATACCCATGTACACATGCAGGCAAATAAGGAATGGCTCAAAAAATAAAACCTTATTCACATGTCAAAGTTTTCTTGAATAATTCTTAACAAATTTTAAAAAAGTAATGCACTTTCTCTTTTAATGAAAATGCAGAAACACACGCGCACACACACACACACACACACACATGCACACACATTACTCGAACCACACACGCAAACATGTTATTCAAATCTGCTCCAGTTGATTAAACCTGTCACATCAGACCTGTCTAAACTGAGAAAGGATGAAAGGAGTGGGAAAAAAAGGCCAAATCATAATCAAAAGGGAACGAAAGAAAAATATGACATGTTGTCCTTCACATCTTTTTGTGATTGAAAAGATCAGAGAGCCAAACTCCAGTCACAAACACCCACTCCTGCTCATTTATGTTTAAAAATCTTACAGGTAATTGCTACTTCTTAAACAATTAAAGTGTGAACAGGTTGAAACATTTAATGAGACCAGTAAATCTGTGTCTCAGTTACTAATCCTCAAAGTCACAAGTCATTAATATTAAAGCAGCAAATACTAAATGTTACACATAATTTGTATTGCAGATGGCAGTTCTACACAATATTTCTTGTGTCACATTCAGCCAGCCAACCATTATTTGTACCACACCTGCACTCCATTCCTCAAATTACTATATGGTTGAGAAGAGGATAAACTGCAACAGCACATCTTCTCATTCACCTTTGCTTTGTCTCTCTGTCATATCAACACAGCCACACACACTCAGGTAAACACCAACAGGCAGGCCAACACAGGGACATTGAGTAAGAAATATTAGTTTTGTAGTCCCTGTCCTTTGAGCAGTCAATATACATTGTCCCCTGGCCCCGATCTTGGGACACATTTGTCATCCGTTACCTCTAACTTTGTCAAACAATATTATATTTATTTTTCTCTGCTTTGTCTACAAATCCCATAACAAGTGTGTAAGGTGAAATGTGGAATCTGCTTTCATGTTTGTCTTTTTATTCCTTACATTGCTGTTCTTCTGAGTGTCATACCTCAATGGAACAGAAACCCTTCATTTTTATATGCTGATAGGAAAAGTGTGTTTGTGTTGGGGGGCAAGCCCTGACAGACAAGCAGACTGACCGAGAGCTAGACCTGAGACAGTTGGGAAGATAAACCACCAAGCCTGAGGGCAGATAAAGGAAAAGATCAAAGTGCACTGACATTTAATAACAGACTCAAGGATGATGGCATTTGACTTACACTGACAGAATGGCTCTTATTATCCCTCATTAGAAAGGTGAGGAAGGAGCAAGTGACAGACAAGTTAGAAACTCAATAGACCAAAACAGATGCTATCTCTGCCTTAATCAGATTATAAGCACGTTAAAATAAATCATATACAGTTACAATCCTCCACAGTTCATTAAATGTAATCAAGTGAATATGAAGTTTGAGTAAGTCTCATCTTGACCTAATAAACGTAAACTTTGTGTTGGAACAAAACAGTGAACAGGGAAACACAAGGTGTTGAGTGGGTATATCAAGGTGCAACGCTAACATGTCAAAGTTGTTTTAAAAGCAGGCCTAATCTTAGGGTTGCCAAAGTATGGTTGTAATTTTTATTCACCTTATATTTTAAGTAATTAGGATACACAGTCATATCAGCACAAGTATTATGTGACATAAAATAATGCACACTTTGTTAGAGCAGCAGAAAAAAAAAATGTAATGAATTTGATCTGACAGTATTTACATCAATTAACATGTCCATCTTTAATTCTAGGTTAACAAAATTTCAGTCATGCAGAAGTTATGCTAAAATTTCAAATCATGATCATTATCTAATCGAGATGCAGGATGTCTGGTTACTTGCATGCTTTTCAGACCCAAAATTAATAGTTTATAATATCTGCAACTTTGTAGTATATTGGCCAATGAAAGTGCAAGATAACAGAATAGCAAAAGTGAAGCACTATTTGGTACCACTGACTGCCGAATTTTTTGGGGGAAGGTAGTCCCAAAAAGGGAAGGAGTGGGAAGGAGTGCTTGCACCAAAAATTAATTTGTAAAGGAAAAAAAAACAAAAAAACAAAACTAAAACTACTATCTTAATATTCTGTCACTACACAGTCACTTCGTCACGGGCAGCCTTTGCACCAAACACCATCACAATCAATTTATACAATTGCATAAACATTTTAATCCAAAGCCACATGGTACATTATTAAATATATGTGAATGCTCCATTCCTGCCATTTTTCCTATTTCTCTTGGTTGTTTTTAAAGCTTCAACTTACTTTGACCAATTCCTGAATGTGTCTGATACAATAAATTGAGCCTTGAGGGTACTTCCCGCCATTCTGCTGTGCTTCTTCTTGTCCATATTTGACTAAGGGGAGTCGGTAATGGCTTCTCCCTGCATCCCAGAACCAAATACAGTTTCCAACAGTTGCTGGCACATAGCATGACTGGGTATGCAACCGAGACGCCGTTATGGCCTTAACACAATGCTATTATCGCTGTTACACAGTGCTAATGCTCTCTCTTGCTTGTTCTCTCTTACACACACAAATACACACACACTTACACACATTTACACGCTAAAGCTGTGTCTCTGTGGAAACTAATGGGTTGTGCTCCTAGAAAGACACGGATACTTAAGAGCTGGTTAGGGGCTGAACACAGATGGTGGGTGTGTATGCTTGTGCATGAGAGAGAGAGACAGATAGAGAGAGAAAGAGAAAGACGTGAGCCTTGTCGTTCGATTGTTTGTTGACTGTGTAAGTTGTTTACTGTGTCTGATTGTATGTGTATGTTAATGACATGATTGTTTTATGTGTGTGTGTGTGTGTGTGTGTGTGTGTGTGGCTGAATGTCAGTGTACACACCACTGATCCTATGTGTTAACTTACTGACACAAGTCTTATGTTCATTTTTATTTTCTCTGTTTGTGTGCGTCCATATTTGTTCATGTGTGTTCTGAGCTGTTTCACAACTTGCTATACCCCAAAATGGTGTGTCAGTCAATATGCTTGCATTCCGTCTAAGTAGATGTTTCCAATTTATGCACTTTCGCATGAAATACACACGTGACTCCACACACACAATGAGGCCCAGTTGACAGTAGTGCAGTCATCCATCCATTCTAAACACTGGGCTCAGGGCTGCATAGGGACCCTTACTAGATTAGATAAAGCACAGATGTGCACAAAATATAGATCATTAACATATTTTCTTTTACTCAAATATACAGATGCATAAGCACACGGCTGCATATTATGTCCTCAGTATACATCCCTATTCCACAGTTTGTATTAGTATAAACGGGCTCTTGTGTGCTTTTAATGTTTAAATAGAGAACTGGGACCAGGCATCGGGACCAGCTGTATAGCCTCGAACCTCTCCTTTGTCTTCTCTGATGACTCTACTTACCCCACTTCATCACTGGTAGTTAAAAGAAAAAGAAGAGGATGACAGAACAGAGGGATGAAGACAAAATGTCCAGAGACTTAGAGGTGTTTTTACCATCATATCAGTGGTGCTTGTAGAAATGTCTCTGCATTAGCTCAGCCCTGGGCAATGCACAGTATTGTGTGTC
The DNA here is from genome assembly GCA_028566105.1 of Hypoplectrus providencianus. NCBI lineage: Eukaryota > Metazoa > Chordata > Actinopteri > Perciformes > Serranidae > Hypoplectrus > Hypoplectrus providencianus. The sequence goes on along the minus strand of JAOWBC010001255.1, from coordinate 19,223,721 downwards.
CTTGTAGACCAGTAATTCAGTGGTGGGAATCTAATTTGCATGTTGCATCTGCCATCTGTTTGCAGTCTGTATGTGCATTCTGATACCAATTTAACATAAAATGCAGTTGCATGGGAACTTGAGCAAATTTAACTGACTGTTTCATTGCTAATCTTGTTCTGTGCACTGTTGGCTTCAAATTTGGCTTTCTAGCAGAATAATTTGGCTCATGTGGCTCACTTCCCACTATAGCTAGAAGGCCTTTAGTTCAGTTTCTATATTCTCCTGTGCATATAGGTTTCCTATGGGTGATCCAGATTCCACACACAGTCCCAAAACATGCATGTAGATGGATTGGTGAAGATGAATTGCCTATATGTGTGACTTGGAGCGTCAGCACTTTCCTGTCTTTTGTTGTTACCTGTGACAGATGACAGGCAACATGTCCTGGGTGTATTTGTGTCAATTCCATTCAGTGCAGGCTTGAATACACTCCAAATCCTTGTGACACTTAAAAAAAAGCAAATAAACAAACTTTATTCATGAATTGATTTTGGTTCTCCCGTAAAATAAATAACAGGAATATTTTTTCAGTTTGATATTTTTAGTCACCATGTCTATTTATGTGAGCAAAATCAAGAGCACAGACTCAGGGTAAAATTTCAAACAACAGCTGCTTGTACACCGGATACAGCGTTAAAGACCAACTGTCATGCACTGAGCAGACAGAAAAACTATGGGTTGGTTTGGAAATTTGTGTCTGAGTACAGGAAATAGGCAGAAGCATAATAAGTTCTTTGTTCATGGTTGTACTGGTCTGTGAGGCATAGTTGCGAATACCTGCTCCACTTTGGCTGATCAATGGAGAAAAGAGAAAGAGACTTAAATGGAAAAACGCATAGATTGTGGAGACTGGCGAGGGATTTGTGCATTACTTCATTTAACTTGAACTGATGTTCCATTTTATATAAGACAGACAGTTTTTTGTGTTAGTAAATAAGAGTGGATGATGAGATGACTACTCTGAAAGAGAGCTGGAACGACAGAGTGGGATGTGATCCATAGAGTGGGTGGGAGACAATTGAGAAGGAATAAAGAAAAGGGCGTGTGATTTAACTGCCCTGTATCAACTGTAGAAATGCATCTGCATCTACAATATGCCCTAATCTACTCTTGCTGTACAGTGTTATAATCTACTGTAGTTAAGTATCAAGAGCATGGTATGGCAAATCCTGTTCAAATGTGCATATTAAAGGCTAGGTAATTCAGTGTGTAAAAGCAATGTTAAATATTAAACAAACCATAATTCAAGTAAAAGCAATAAGAATTTAGATTACATAGAGGGGTAATGTGCTTCACCACACAGCTGTAAGATTTCTTTACAACAACAATTTCAAAAGAAGACAGGAAAGTCTTTTCAGCACAAGCACGTCTTAGTCCTGTAGAGTTGTTGTTGATGGCAGATGGTGGAGGTGAATTGAAAGTATTTATCCTCATCGTTCAAGACACAGAGAATGAATGCACCCTGAGATGTCTGTAGGAACAGGATGTAGCAGGATTTATGGGAACTGTGAATCTAATTTCCTTATTCCCTCTTATACCACCTGTGTGAGCTCTAGCCTTCTGGTCTTTCCCTACATTTTTTTATTTGTTGTAAATACAGAAAAATGTTTGCAAGGAGAAGGTCTAGGAAAATACCAGCAGCAAGCAGCATTATTTTAAAGAAGATGTATGGAACATTTAGGGGACAGTGTTCACAGGACTGGGCAGCATTATGGTGTGCCAAGGTATTGTGAAAGCCTGACTTTCATTTTTAATGCTGTCAAAAATATTTGGAATGGTATGTGGGGTGGCCAATTAGAATTCCAGTGTGGCACATGCCATCACAGGCCAATCAGGAACAGGAACAACCCTATCAACTAGTTGTTGCAGCTTTTGGACACAACATCTTATTCTTTTTTTTTCTTTTTTTTTTTTTTTTAATTAAAAAGAAAGAAATGATATCAATTGTCATAATGTTCTCAAAACATTTCTTGACTTGAGGGATAGAAAAATGTGTCTCTGAGTTGCATCATTGTCAGAATTGAGGCATTATTTTCGTGTTTTGGGTAATACGTTCAATTTGTAAGTACACCCCATCTTGACAGCAGTGTTTATCCTCGGCTATGAGAAAGGCACATTGGTTTGTGTATAAATACTGTAAAGCACTCAAGAAATGTCTTCTGCTGTACAGTACACCGATAAAGCCTTCCACTTTTAACAACACTTGAAACAAATTCTCAAGCTAAAAGAGCTTCTGCCATTGTGAATGAATATTAAGAATTTGAAAAGTAAAGCGACTTTAAGCTACTGCTGTTAATGATGTAGAGTATGTGGGAAATTGCATCCCTTTCAATGTAACAAAAAAAAGAAAAAGACATGCAGCTTCTTGTTAACTCCAGACCTTCGAAGCCAAAATGTGTTAAGAAATGATAATTAACCTCCTCCCTGTCCTCCTTATTAAATTTCAACAAAGCATTGACTGGTAATATCCCAGAGTTCATTTGGGGAGGGACAGAATGGTTGATGGGATACGGAAGAGGGAAGCACATCTGGTGTTAGAATACACCCACTGAGACGCTGAGAGGTTTATGGGGCTACACTGATTAGGAGTCACACACACCCACACTTGCACACACACCCACACAAACTCACATACAGTATCAAATTTAATCCCAGATGCTGGGAGGAAGCGGGTACATCATAAATTACTGTGGATATGCTTATCTGGTGTACTTTACCTGCAAGTGTGTATACTTTGCTGTGTGGTGGGAGCATGATTGTTTTGAAATGTGTGTGATGTGTTTTTTGCATATACATACATGTTGGTTGTGTGTTTGTGTGTGCCAGGGTGAATATGGCTCCTACTGCAATTCTGATTACAATAACAGTGTGTAGCTGATGAAATCTCCTCCTGTCTCAATCATGCACAAATTAATCAAGAAAAGATAACTGAAGAATGGTTTGTGTGAAGACCTCAATATATTGCTGTCATGGTCCAAGCCCATGTCTTTACCTTACAATTGTTTTATGTGTCATTACATTTAGCTTTATTTCATACCCAGTTGGTAACTCTGAAATTGACCCAGACTGTATGTTATTGTGTGCACATTACAATGTATTTACCAAACTGATTGACTGATTGATTGATGAATTAATTGTAATTATATACTACAATTTGCAATGAGTCAACTACAGAAACTAAGTTGAGCTTGCTGTCCCAATTCTTTAACTTTTGACTGCAGCTGGGAAACTCTCCCAGGGTAGCCATTAGTGGCTAGAGAGGCTGTAATGAAAAGCTGGAGGGGGTCCCAAAAAGTCTAGATGAAGCACTTGCCACTTTACACTGCATAGGCGTGAAATAATAGCTTCCTGTAATTGCCCTGGATACTTTATGGGGGTGCAGTATGAGCTCTGAGAGCTTTAATGATACAACTGGAGTACTGAGTCCATTGCTGGTCGTCACTGGGTTTGTCTTGGACCCATTTGTGTTTGCGTAAGGTTATGCAAAGTTAAGATTCTTCAAAGATGACTTTGAGGTTGAAGTAACTGATGCTTGTTAAACCTTTTTCAAGGAAAGTCAACTTAGAGCTCTCTTTTTTTTCTTAAAGTCAGACTTGCTGCTTGTACTTGAGTAGGAGTATATGCATAATGCCTTGTTCCCATTTGGATCTTTAACACACACACATACACACACACACACACACACACACACAATGGTACCAGATTACATAAAATATGAGTAAAAGGCAGTGTAAGATGAGCATGCCAATTAATGAGATTTATAAAGGATCCTGACAAATGGAGATAAAGACAAAAAATATTTTGTTTATCATTTAATTCCATGAGGATTCCACGGTTTTGTCTTCCCTTCACTTTTAATTTTTTGCCTCTGCTTAATAATTCTAATCAGAAGTTGCTCTGCTTCTGAGTCCCTGCCTGTCTGTCTCTCTGTGAGACTCCCCTGTTTCACCTGTTTTCTCCCATCTGTCTTTCTCTCAATCTCTTGTTACATAAAATATATTAGAACTTGATTTGCTCCCCAGCAGATACCAGACCTAAAGAGATGCAGTGACGTACCGAAACTGACACTTTTGTTGAATTTGACAGGTCACATTGTTTATTAGCCAATCAAAAGACATTGATGCAGCAGATGCATACATTTTAGGAAAAAAAATGGATAACTCTACAATAAAAATGTTGTGTAAATACTTTACTTGAACAAAGAGAGTGTAAATAATGACGCTGCATAAATTATTACAGTATATTCCTACCATATAAATCATACAGGTGGTGTATTGGGGACGTCTACATAAATGTAACATGCATCTATATATCGAACTACTGAACAGAAAACAAAATTATGAAATGCTGAAATCTTTTCCTCGTGAAGATTTACAAGTATAGACAGCTGCTCTGCAGTATTCCTCCAAACACTACATTTTTGATATGACAGCGGGTGTGATAAAATATTGAACCGTTCATCTGGATGGCTTTTCTGTTTGAACGGGACAGATAGTCATGCTGATAGACAGATCTACCAAACCACAGATCTGTGATGAGGGATTTCTGTGGATAGAGTGACAGTTATATGAAGTGATGTGCTAACACACTGCAATGTCATGGAAAGCTGCTACAAAGTGATAAACTAAATTACAAAAGCAGCTCAGATAATAGAATTCCACTTTTCCTGCCTGAATGACTATATGTTTGACTGGTAACTGTAAAACTCTGTGACAGCTTATTCCCTGAGTATTGCCATTGCTTTGAAAAAACCCTATCCCTTTCTGACATGTCTAGAAGCATGTAAGATGAGACCACTCAAAGTAAATTTAAACACCGTAATAGAGTAGATCTTTGTACTCTTTAAAGTGCTGTGCATTTAAAATCAATTCATGTACGAAAGCTACACTGTCTGCCAAATACAGGGCATACATTATTCACTTGCTGGAGGCATATAGAGTAAATATTGGATGACTATTGGACATTGGAGAAGTTGGGAATATGCTGATCTGTTGTTAATTGTGAACTTCGTTCCAAAGTAATTATGTAGCGATGTGATGTGATTTTTTTTTAAAGGGTGTAATCCTGTGTATCTATTACCATGGATGGAAACCAATGTTGTGATGATTTTTTTTTCAATCCGCATCAGACAGTATTCTTACTCTTTTTCACTGAAGTGGGGGCAGTGTGGGCTGTGGTTAGTGGCACTGAATGCAGCACATTGTGGAATGGAGGATGAGCAAATGACTTTATACAGTCAATAGAGGGGAGAGATCTGGCTATTTGAGGGCACTCACTGAGCTAGCCACACAAAAGGCCAGCAGCAGCAGAAAAAGACAGCTGCGGAAAACAGATGTAGTGCCAGCTTACTTTTACATCTCCCTCAATGAAATAAGACTTGATTCTGACCAAACCAGAGCTAGATTATCTAATCAAGGGTGTTTTAGTGAGGTTTATTGTTGTCTTTGTCAGGGTTTGAATACAGTATTTGTTTAGTAAAAGAGAGAACATTTTTTAAAAAGAATATTTACATGCTAGGCATTTTGTAACATTGTTTATTTGTTAGAAAGCTAAGGGAGCTTGTGGGATGTTGCATACTTGCCACTTAATACTACATCACATTTCAAGGAGCCAGAAATCCCTGTAATATACACTACGAATGTCCTTTTAACACCATGTAATGCTACTAATATAATGATAGTATAATAGCATAATGTAGTGGATAATAGTGCGTACATAACGTGACACATTTAAGAAAGTTTGGTGTACAGGATAGGACTGTTACTGAAAAACAGACTGGGAGCATATTGAGTTATTTGTTAAACTCCTGCCTGTTTGAACAAAACCAAGCAGGCATGCACAGCATCATTTGTCCTGTCTAAGCAGGCACAGTCGCACAGTGGGATGGCAATGTCAAAACGCAGATGACTTTGTTATCAAAGTGTTGACATGATGTGGTGCAGTGTGACTGTCAGCAAACTGTGTCTGTCTCTGGGTGAAAATGAATCACAGTCTGAGACAGACGCAGCAGTTGGTCTCAGTGGACACAGTGTGGATGGTACTTAATGACTATACTGTATACGGGCCTGTTATTTACAGGCTGTGGACAAAATAACTGCAGCCAGTCAAACTAGCAGGCAATCCTATTTTAGAGTAACTAAGGTGTATTCAGCTGTCAAGCCTTTTTTGAGGCTGCAGATTGTAGTTTTGATACCTTTTATTTAAAGTTCTGTTTTTTGTTACCGTTCTGTACAACATGGTTTTGTGGACAAAATTCTGTTTGATTGCTGCCATTGCTAGCTCGATAAAAATCTGATAGAACTGAACAAGAAGCCTGATCAGCTTTCCTTAGGGCCTGATCTCTTAAGCTGACTAATGTAGTTATTCTAAACAACATTAGTGTGGACATCATCTTTACCAAGTTTCTGATTAAGGTGTATTGTAATATCCACTTTATCTTCTTGTAGAATATGTATACATGTGTTTGTGTGTAATACTGTTTGGGAAAATAGAGGAATGAACTCTAACTGAAAAATACCACTAAACAAAAACATACCTCTACCCAACTGGCATATGCTTGATCCTTTCTTGGACACACACACACACACACACACACACACACACACACACACACACACACACACACACACACATACAGACACCACACACACACACACACAGTGAAAGAGCCAATTTATATGCTAACCAGCTCTATATATGACTCCTCCCAGCTTTACTTTCAAAAGGATTATCACAAAGTGTTGTTAAATTACTGTGTGTACACTTGCGTGGCAGTGTGTGTGCCTACAACTTCACTCATAGATTCCTGCCAGAGAAAGCTTTAAGCACAGAGACGAATCAATGAACAGAGGTTTTTACACACTTGTAAACACATCTCTATCATAAGTTTTACACAGCAGTGAAAGCACTGGGGTCTATGCTCCTATTCCCGAAGCTGTCAATTTTACAATTATTAACGTGCTGATAACAAAGGAGGGGAAGGAAGGAAAGGAGTGAATCGATGAATGTATAGATATTAGCAGGATTCACTTTATGTATTTGCAGGCCTTGACCCCAGCTGTGACCCTGGTACTTGTCTTTATTATCAAACATTCTATTTGTAGATGTTGTTGGATTTAGTGACAGTCCTGCATTGTGTCAAATAACCTATAATAAACCTGACTATAGAGGAAACAAATTTTATAAACATTCACTGCTTATCCACTCTAACTCAGTGGCAAGTATGACACGATTTACTCCACTCTGTATGTGTACCACATATTTCTTCAAGGGGCACTTCTTTATTTGATTTTTTTTGACACACTGTGGCTCAGTTGGTAGAGAGGTCACCCTCTGAACAGAAGGTCAGTGGTTCTGACCATGGCAGTCTACATGTGGAAGCATCCTTGGGCAAGTTACTGAACCCAAAATTGCTTCCGATGTTCATCAGTGGGTGAATGTATTCCCAGTGGTGGCAGGTGGCGCTGTTTAGCATATGCATTCATATGGTTGCCTTGGCCAATTAGAGTGTGAGTGATTGGGTAAATGAGTGCAGTGTGAAAGTGCTTTGAGTCGTCACAAAGACTAGAAAAGTGCTATATAAGTGCAGATTCCATTAACCATTTACATAGACGTGGCATTTAGGGTGGGATTGTCGTGAAATTTGGAATGCATGTTGGTTACATATCATATATGTTTAAGAGTTTTGTTAAGACCCGCTGGATATAAAAAGTGTTAGGTCAGAGCTTCTGTTTTTCTTTTTTGTATATTTTAGCCTGATAAGTACATAAAAAAAAATCAACTTGTCGGCACCTCAGTTTCTTTTTTAATGTTTTGCCTGTTGTTTTATTTCCATTTTTCTGCCCTTGTGAGTATTTCAGTGCTGCCGATTCTTTTCTTTTTTTTTTTTTTTTGCATAAAGCCCTGTGTTTACTTATTCTGCAGTTGAAAATCCCCAGCTGGATTTTGAAGATACTGAAAGCAGTTGAGTAGTAATATGCATTTAAAGAGTTCATGCATTTAAATACACTTAAACTGGTTTTGACATGCAGTTTATGCATTTCAAAGAGAGCACTTCTGTGGTGCCAATGTTAAGCTGGGGCTTCTTAGGTTCACCTAAACCAAGAAGAAGAAGTAAGCAAGTAATAAGTTGTGCTTCATAACCATCCATTACTTCGATACCACTGTAAACGGACCCATACACTTCTAAGTATTTTTTTCCCACACTTTATTACTCTCCTACTAACATACATATCGCTAGGGTCATGTTGGCTTTCACGTTTTAATATTATAACTGCACTACTGCCAAAATGACAAGCCAAACTTAAACATGGATGCCACTGTTGAAAGAGGAAACAATATTAATTGTCCCAAGACGTAAAATATTGGCCTTACTTCTAAAGCTCACATGATGTAGATGTTTCACTAAACTTACTAAAATATGCCAGTCTCCATTACCAGCTGTCGATGCTGGCATCTCGTACTTCTCTGGTAATTTCTCCAAGTGTCACTCTTTAAGCTATCAGTTAGCCTGTCAGTAAACTGGGCTGATAACCAGATAGGCAATCAGTCTTTTTTGTCTCCCCCATTTCGGGTTCAATCAGTCTTAAACTTGTACGGCCAAGTAAGTCATGGTGCACAAGATAATTAGTGCCTTTCTCTGCAACTTAGCATCATGACTGGTAGACCCAAAGATCACCTCCAAAAACAGCAGCTGTCTTTCTTAATTGGTGGTTAGAGAAAACAAATGTACTAGTCATCTCGTTTCGGTTTTTGGATGCAGTGACTGTTACTGTTATTGGAAGGTAAATATTGCCAGGCTCTGTTGTCATTTGCGGTGCTGTGTTGCCTATTTAAATGATTTTCACTGTGTGCATTTCGAATCTTTCTCAGCAGCAATTCAGCCTGATTCCTATGAGGATGCAAGATGGCATGAATGAACAGTCCCATTAGGCATGTAGAGCAGGCACCAGCTACTAAAACAGTCCAAGGCCAGTTGGCAGAAAAAATATGATCATAATAAAAGATCACATCAGATGATGCCACAACATATTGCCATTTAAACCAATGTACAAACTCCAAGGCTTATACGGGGAGCACACACCTGCCTCTTATAAATCGTTGTGGAAGGCAGATTGCTCCTTTTGCTGTAGCCTTTCCTTTAAACAGAAGGGCAAACAGCTTTATCCTTGTTAAACTGGAACAAATCACCCCATGACCAGTCCTCATCAGTATGGATCCACACAGTTAAACTTCCTCTTCCGACCCTTTGGCACAGTGCTTTGTCAGTCCAATTCTTTAGCAAGACAGTTGGCAGTGGTGCCTAATATCGGGATGGGACTGCTTGTTCTCCATCAGGTTTTTCACATATTCCTATTGATCCTAATTCCTGTGACTCCAGCTGGGGAGAATTAGCATAAATATATTCCAAAAACATTTCTCTATTGCCTGAAACAGTGCCAATAAAGAGAGAGTGAATGTTTGAAGTATTTTGGGGATTTGGCTCGGGTACAGAATTGGAGAAAGGGGTTTCTCTGAGGAATCACTCTGTTTTAATGATTTTTGCATCTTCCCAGAATATTTACTCAGTCATGCGTGGCACAGTGCTGGGATACACATGTATACATAATGCATGAATGCATATACATGTGTGCGCACACTTAATCTTTAATCGTCAACTCAAAGGTAAATATTATATCTTTGTATGTGTTCAGCATCCAGCAGTACTTAACTCATTTGCATTTTTTGTGTTTACAGAGATATTGTGTTAAAAGTTTGTTGTATGCAAATCACTTATGTATACATGCACACTTTTTTAAAAGCAGTTCACACCTACCCAACCCTATCCATAAAATCACTATGAATTACATTTGATTTTATTGTTAATGTAAATAACAGGCAAAATGAACCAGACATATAACCTACATTGACCTGGAGATTCTGTGGAGAGGGACATGTACCCCTTTACAGTGATTTAATGAGAGCAGTGGCTGATGCTCTTAACTTTGATTGATTAAAAATGATCTAAAGCATTTTTATTGAGCTAAACAATTTATTTAATTGTTTCACAGATGACATGATACCTCTGTTGCTGGTGTGTAAGTGTGCACATTACAGTATTCTGATCGTTGCAAAAATCCTTAGCCTTGAAATGTAATCTTACCATAAACCTTTTTATATCCTCCATCAGAGCCCTCCCATTTAAAGCCTTTCTTTCAGAATGCAGAGATTAAAGAAAATTGCAGTTAAACAAATCCACATGCATATATGTATGCACACAGAGCAGTTTAAGAGGGATTTATGTCTGAACTTTTGTTAATGTGTATTATTTATTGTATTTCACATAGTTGTAGCTGTACACCAATATCTTACTGACTTTATAGATTTTTTAAGAGATTCCTCATTTGCAAACACACACATGCACACTTGCAGACACGCTAAGACACATGTGCACACACACACACACACACACACACACACACACACACACACACACACACACACACACACACACACACACA
>JAOWBC010001255.1:19185810-19209637 GCA_028566105.1 Hypoplectrus providencianus | reverse complement strand
GTGATTGTTACGGTGTGTTGAAGCGACTAAACAAGGCACACACACACACACACACACACACACACACACACACACACAGGCTAGAGCTTAATGGCTCCACAGGTGAGCTTAGTCTCTTGGGTCAATGCCACCAGGCACACACCCACACACCCACACACCCACACACACACACACACACACACACTGGCATTGTACTGACACTGCCCATTAGTAGGAGATGAACTCCTGTGGCAAGAAGGGAAGAGAGCACAGTAGGGAAAAAGTTAAGAGTCACAGGGGAGAGAGAGAGAGAGAGAGAGAGAGAGAGAGAGAAGCCGAGAGAGATGGAGAGAGAGAGCTCTATCTGAATGATTGATGCTGATCCCTCATGTGACATCCATAGCTGGTTGTTGGCAGATGAAATCACACACACTCTCACAGAACCACATGCATGATACACTTGTGCCACTCTCTCATCCACATCACATAGTCATAGACACTACAAATTCATTCACTCATTCTTTCACACACACAGCTGGTGTCAGTGCAGTTTCAGGCTGATTGGCAGTTATTTCTCAGGCTGTATCTAATGGCTAATTAGCATGCAGTTAATGATCTCTATCTCTCAGTATCTTCCTCTTTCTCTCGCTCTCTCTTTTGTAGAAGATCCAGGGAGGGTTTCCTCCAAAGGGCAAGAGGGGGTCAGGAAGCTAACCAAGACTTTCACACTGTCTTTCTTTCAGAGACAGATGGTTAGACAAAGGTAGAAGGAAATTGCAGCTGCTCTAAATTCCCTTCACTTTGAAGGTGGAGAGATGTAATGATAGACTGGCTCTGTTTGGAAAGATGTTCCACCTGGCATCCGCTTAGGAAGTATACTTTCTAAATTAGAGCTGCACTCTTTAAAAAACTGCTGGTTTTATAGATTATAGATAGATCATTTTCATAGGTCAGACTTTCAATACACAGAGACATTTGATTTGATGCTATGCAGATGCACTTCTCTTAACCGAAAAAAGGCAGAAGGCAATTTATGAATCAATTCTTGGTTCTAGTTGCATTTATCTATTCAAACAAACAGCATTGTTCAAGCTGTTTAAGAAAAAAATATGTTTCACAAATGACAGTTGTTGAAAATAATGTCCAGGCTGCTCTCATTTGCCAAACAAGAGCAATATATGAGCAAGCCCTTATTGTACAGCAGTACTATGCTTCAAACATAAATGCAGCATAATGTAAAATGGATCCTACTGCTCCCCTGTGACCTGCTCCCTTCTCTAGAGTCTACTGTAGAGAGCAGAGAGGTTAGGATGGAAGCTGAAAAATGTGTTTGCCTCATTCATTCCAGACTTTACTACAACCTTTCAACCTGATCTGTTATTCTTACTTACTTGGATGTGTCAGTGGTCACATGCCATATCTTCATCTTTTGCAAACACTGAAGATAAAATGTCGAAGAAATTTCAAGGTGCATTTGTTGTTACAGAAAAGAACAGCAGCACTGACAGTAATACGAACACCTACAATTATCATATGTGTTTACCTTTATTTATATGTATATACACTCAATGACTATTACACGAAAGAATTCTTACTACTTTTGTCTTCAAAACTAGCTTAATTTTTTGTGGCATATAGTCAACAAGGTGATAGAAACATTCCTCAGAGATGTTGGTCCATAATGATATGATAGCATGGTGCAGTTGATGACATGTGTTGGCTTATGTAAATCTCCCCTTCCACCACATCCAAAAGGTTTTCTATTGGATTTGCATCTGGTGAGTGTTATCCTGCTGGAAGTATACATCAGAAGATGGTACACTGGCATGATTAAAACATGAATATAGTTAAGAGCATTATTTAGGTAAGTTGTGTCATTTATACCTTGCCCTGATGCTCTGTTTGAACCTTAATGTGGTTGCTTTCACCGTGGCAACCTGACCTCATGCATTGAGTTGCTGCCATGTGAATGGTTGATTAGATATTTGTGGTAACAGGCAGCTGAATGGGTGAACTTGATGTAGTGGCTGATAAGTGTAGGTTTGCTGAGCATACAGAATTTGTCATTTTAAAGTGGAGACAAGACTTAAGGACCAACAGCTTTTTAACACTGCAGCTTTGATCCTTAGACTTGCTGTTACTAGGTGACAGTATCATTATATCAAATAAAAAAAATACTCAAAACCCCTTGAAAACAACTGGAAAATGATACTTCTATAGGATTTAAACTGTTAACAGGATTGTTTTGTGTGTGTGTGTGTGTGTGTGTGTGTGTGTGTGTGTTTCTTTTGTTTTATAGAACTGACAGGCTTTTGATAGAAAATAAATTAATGAGGAAAAATGGGGGATAACGTAGCAATTGTAGGACATAAAAGCAATAGGAATAAGGTGAAGGATGCAAACACGAATCAGGGATAGCAGGCATACCAGGAGATAGTGATTAAGAAAATAACAGCCAACCAAGATGTGAATCATTTTTGTCTGGCAAAAGATCTTTTGACTGGATCACTGACACATAAAATTGCTGCTTATAAAAAGTTAAACCCCGACAATCCTTTTATCTCACTGGCAGACTCTCCATGTCTTATTCTTTATATCTATCACTTTCTGTCCTCGTCTTCCCAGAACCTCTCTTTCCTGCCTCCATCCTCCTCTGCTCCTCTGTGTCTGTCTTCATCACTTCCTGCCACAATCTACCAATCTTTCTCAGCCTTTCAAACCCCAACTGCTTTTCTATCGTTTTGTGAGTAAAAACTTGTCATCTCTGAGGTGAGGAAGGTGCAGGAGGGAACTCTAAAAGAAACCCTGAAGTCCAGCTGCTGGGGAATAGAGGGCAGAGAGGTGGGAGGTGAGGAAAAGAATAGATGGAGGGGAGAGGGGGAGAGATGAAGCTGCAGGAGGTCCTGAAAGATAGCAAGAGCAGTGGTGAAATAGTTGACTCAGTTTCTGGGAGCTGAAATTTTGAATTGATTCATCCTCACATCATCCTTTCTCACACTCGTTGACACTGTCCACATATGCAGGCATTAATGATTTTAATGATATTCTCAGCATTTCATGCCTGCCAGTGGGAAAGTTTTGACTTTTTGATTGTATCAAGTTCTGGCAGCTCCCTGAACTAATTTTTCTTTTTTGCATGAGTCACCAGGTGCAGTGCATATGGTTGAATCCCAGTGCATTTAATTTGGCTTTCAATCAGAATTCAAACAGCTTTCCGTGATGTTATTTTCACCCATAGAATTGTAAAAGGTGTGTGTGTATGTGCATTTGCGTGTGTGTGTGTGTGTGTGTGTGTGTGTGTGTGTGTGTGTGTGCATGCTGGTAACCTGTCAGTTTGATGCAGGGGTAATCAGCCTGGCTAATGGAGTCCTCGGGCAATTAATGACTGTCTTAACTCCACCTATGGAGACATACAGAACACACACACACCCACACAAACAAGCGTAAACACAAATCCACTAATCACACAGAAAAATCTACACACACAATAACCTCAGCACTAATGCAGTAAACTTCTCAAACCACCCAAGTCAGCGTTTCCATTTAAAACTAATTACTGAAGGCATATTTCATTTTCTAGTAGATCTCCACTTGCTACACAGAACAAGAAAACAACTTATTGCAGCCATCAGTTATCAATGACAATTAATCAATACAATAATGCAACCTGGTACAGGGAGTTGGTGAATGCACCCATGGGGAACATGCAGGGGCACACACAACACACAGGCAATCACCAACACAGTGATGCACACAGAAAGAGAGCGGACACACAGTAAATAAATAATGCACACATAGAGTATAGAGACAATACATAATGGGATTAAAACACACACTGCATTAATGTATCATTTATGCATTATCGTGTATGATCTTTTCTTTACTATTCCATATATCCTTTACTGCTGGCTATTCCCTCATCAAAAAATCAATGGCAGATACTTGTTTAAGGACTTCCCCTGACAGCTGGACACTAGACGTGAACATTCTGTCAGTTGCTTCACCTCAGATCATTTCGTTACCCAGTTTCCCCTTTCCTGTCTTTACTTGTTTGACTGCGGGATAATGTATTACCTAAAAGGGTAACTTTTTCATGCTTTAAAAAAGTTAATAAAGAAATGGCTAATTGTTTACTGTTAAGTCCCATCGTGCAGGAAAAAAAGCCCACTTTCTGACAAAAAGCCACAGGTGAAAATTTAGGTGCAAAGGAAATTAATTTATATAACACCTATGGCTATTGAATGAACTGCAGTCAGCATGTTGCTTGTGCGCATGCTCGCATTCTAGCCAAAACAAAAATATAGACATGCATCGACAAGGGCTCTGGAAATATGACAAGACAATCTCTTTTTGGTTTAGTGATGATTTAGTCCAAATACATTGAAGGTTGGCTTAAAGTCAAACCTATTTCTAAATTAGATATTTCATGACCACTTCACCCCAATAAAACTTTAATGCACAAGTCAGAAATGCATTCTTGACAGTTTGAGAGGGGATGGTTTGTTTGTGTTCCTCTGAAAAATATCCCTATTAATATGCAAGTTTTTTTTCAGACGGCACAAAAAATACTGAATTTAATTCCAGTGGGAGTTTTTTGTTGTTGTTGTTTATTCATTTTGTATTCCACTTTCCATTACACCAACTATAGATAAAAAATATATATATTGTCTGTATTCTTTGTGTCTTCCTATCTCCAAAGCAATATTTCTGTTAAGGCAATGATGGAGTTGGATAACATTTACGTCATACCATATATTTTTAAACATGTTCAACTCACAATGGTGTGTAATTAACAATGGGGTTTGTTTTCGGGTCATTAAACATTTTTTTTGTAACATCATAGCACACACTCAACACAGTTGAAATGGCATGATTTCAATCTGGTTCTCCCAAAGACATTCTTTAT
This sequence comes from Hypoplectrus providencianus, assembly GCA_028566105.1. Lineage (NCBI taxonomy): Eukaryota > Metazoa > Chordata > Actinopteri > Perciformes > Serranidae > Hypoplectrus > Hypoplectrus providencianus. Next base: position 19,204,752 of record JAOWBC010001255.1, on the reverse strand, counting down.
GATGTCCTTGGAGCATATTTTATCACATATTAGAGCCACACAGAGACAAGAAGAACTAACAAAGTCATAAAAACTGCTTAACTTCAGCTTACTGATTGTATGAGTTTCAGTGTGCAAGTCTTTTAATCCGTACACAAGCCGTCTCAACAGACACACACACACACAAACTGTGACAAGCTGTCCTTGCACACTGAGTAATCATTTCTTCAAGTTGACTTGTACTGGCAGATGCCTTTGGTTATTGTTTATATTAGGTCTTCAATTTACAAATAATGTGTGTGTGTGTGTGTGTACTGGATAAATTAAATCCACACCTATTTTCTTTATTCTCTATTTGTACTTTGACATTCTGTTAAGATTATTACCAGCACACAGTTTCATATTCAGCAGAATATTATAGATCCTTGCACCCTTATTACTGCTATTATGAGCAATGGTCTCATCAACACGCAAGTGGTGTGTATTTACCAAGAGCTATTATCCACCCTACTAGAGTGTGAATTTTATACCAGCCGTGTGACTTGTACATCGGAGGAGTAATTACTCATCGTGGTCACCATGAACTGAAGAGGATAATGAGATTTGTAAACAAAAGGCAGCCATTTTGGCAGCAGCCGACTCACTTACCATCCTCAATGGTCTCCTTTGACAGGTGTGTGTGTGTGTGTGTGTGTGTGTGTGTGTGTGAGTGAATGTGTGTTAGAGCACAGGTGCTTTATGTGTCTGTGTGCTTTGAGCTTGCCTAAAAGCATCAATGGACAGAGATAAAGAATCAAGTTAGCAATGGGGAGTTGCCATTCTTCCTCTCCTGCTCGTTTTCCCCCCCTGTTTCTTTCTTCACTCTGAGCAGATTAACTCTCCTCTAGGGGATTTCAATAATCATCAAATAATAGTTAAGTGGATAGAGGCCTGGGCCACAGGTGTGCTGTAATGTGTTATGTTCTTTTGGACGAACATGTGTGATAGCATGCATGTGCCTATGGTGTTCTTTTCTACTCCATTCTTCCCACCTAAACATTCTCAGTGTTGAAAAATTACCATGGGTTACATTTACTCCTAATCTTCTACTCAGCTCTGCATTTTTTCATCCAGATCATCCAATCTCTTTCCACCCTGCTGTCTTCCTCCTCCCTCTCTCTAATTCCTCTTTGCCCCAAGCTGGGTTACTCTATTGTCAGAGACTGCCTGAACAAAAGGGTGACTATGGAATTAAATAAAGAAAAAAACTCCACAAAAAGATGAAGAAATTAGCCTTAAAATAGAGCCTCCATTTATGGATGATGAGGTGTCCTGTGAAGTGTCTGACTGTAATCAGCACTTTGGGGAGAGGAGAATAATCATCAGGCATCAGTGGGGACAGCCATGGATAAGAGAGAGAGGGGGATGGTTTAGTATTAATAGGACATTTATGTGCTCTGAGATTTTACTGATAAGAGTAGAATTGACACAATCTCTGCTCTCTCCATATGTAGATTCATTACATTGTATTGCAGTTCTTCATTAGATTAGTTTATGCCCTGGGTAATCTTACATAGCAAGTCCTATCTCAGCGCTGTGCCAGTGCTAGAGAATGTTTTTGGCTGCATTCATCATTTCGGGATGAGGGAAAAATACTTTAGCTTGTTTGTTTTCCACAAACCAATCACAATCATCTCAAGTGGTGCTATGCCCAGGTTGCAACAACGGACCCCCACAACATAGATACTGGTCCTGATAATTTAAGCCAATATACTTGCATAAAGGCCAGCAGGATGCAGTAATAATGGTAGTAAAAAACTAAAATAAAGCAAAATTGTTTGAATGGAAATCCATAGGAAAATTAGCCTTATTCTGACTTGATTTATTTTTTTTGTGGTGTTTTAAGCTCATCATAGTTCAATGTAACATTTTATTTACCTATAAATATCTTGTTCAGTGTTGGGTTGGACTAAGGCTGTGGCTGTTTGATCCTTGCTAACCAAACTAGTTATTACTGCCTGTACCTTATGACTTGTTGCCATTCTGGCTCGTGTCACTTTTGACCATACACTGGTTGGAAAACAACAATGTGGTGACTGCCATGAAGCAAGATAGCGTGGGAGGCTTCAACACTGGAGTCAGTAAACCAATGACTGATTTCATGGTGACTTTGTTCAATATTTGTCCCGTGAGTTTAAGCTTTGAAAGCACATCTACCTGATTAAACCTTCATAGTGCTTTACTGTGGAAAAGGCTATGAACTAATGATTTACCTACTTACTCAAAAATGTTTGAAACAACTGTATGCCATGAGCTTTGCAGATATGTTATGTTTATTCAGGCATAATAAAAGTTTTATGTGTGCTATCAAAATGTGTGTTGATACTCTGGTAAGGTTCTGTGATGCCAGGGGCAGCTGCAGATTCAGGTGATGAATTTCATATTGTCACTCTTATTCATGTTTCTTTTCAACGAAGTCAGTACAAAAATATTGACCATAGCCCTTTTAGACTTCAAAGACAAAACTGTTGACCTTAGAGATGGGATCCAAACCATAGTTACCTGTGTTTAGTTTGCATGCTTTGCATGGTCCATTCACCCAAACATCATATACAACATCAACTGCATGTTACTTTTCAGAAAGACATCAGCTTATTTGAGCTATGAGGAAGTTACAGGACCCAGGCATGGCTCATTTACCACCCTGTAGCCGTCTGTGAGATTCTGTCAGGATGTCACATGACCCGATCACCTGCAGCCATCTCTCATTCCAACTACCAGCCTTCTAGTGGACAGTTTTTACCTGTAGGTGACCAGGTTCTCTATTGTTTGTTTCCAAGCTTCAGCAGTGTTCCAGACATTTCTGTTTACCTTTGCTGGTTTGCCTGTTATCTGCCCATAATCTGTTTCCTGTTTTTCTAACGGTTGCCAGCATCCTACTGGCAGACTGATTACCTGCCTGCCTCAACCACTTTGGTTTAGTTTGCCTTATTTGACTGCCAGTGCTTGGCTAAATGCTGTACATTTCATATTTATTTCCCAACAACAAAATTTGTATACCGTTTTGTTGTCATAAGGGTGACTAGTATAGCTTTGGTGTGTAGTTTTAAGTGGTCTTTCAACATTATGCATGACCAGCATAACTATGCTGACAATAACATTCAGCAGCCTCATCATTGCTTGATCCCTTTCAAGCAAAGCATCCTCCCAGACTTTTTTTAACATACTCCCAGGCGATGTTAGGCAGAATACTTTGTTTTTACTTAATTTTTCTCCCCCCTCTTACAGTGAAAACAACTCGGTGACGTTGTATGGTATGACAAGTAAGATTATACAGGCTTTTAAAGAGTGTCCTTGCTTTGTGCTCCTGTTACTTTATTTCTTAAGTAGCTTTGGAAAGCATTATCTCAGTTGGATACAAACTTGGAGTCTGTTCAAAGTGGTTCAGCAGCTTGGAATCTTGGGACAAACCACACCCCATTTGCACAATGCTCCTCCTGTTTTGTAAAAGACTGACTAGTAATTTTTGCCAGTCTGTTTTTAAGTTGTTCAAAAATAAAATCAGTTTCAATTCAAAGTCACGACTCCAGAAACTTGTCTGAAAGTTGTGTAACTTTAGAAAAGGCAAACTTCGAAGCCTTCTACATTTATCCCTACCTCAAGCTGCTTCATTTAGTCATTGCATAGATCTTCCATGTGCTCACAGACAGGATCATAAAGTACAAAGAAGCATATGTCCAAATACCAGCTGTCATGGCTGCCTGTTTATGTGCTCATCCTTCCCTCTGTCTCGCTTCTTTCCTTCCCGCTTGGGCTTTTGATTACGAATGTTACATTCTGTCCAATTTCAATTTTCTTCCAACTCATTTTGGCACTTCCTCTTTGGTTCCAGTTTGGATGCTGATTTTATGTTTTATTATACATTGCATGGCAAAAACTTTTCTTTTTTTCCAGTATTAAAAAAAATGTGAACCTTTCTGACACTGTCCTGGAGTTTGGTTATTTTTTGCAATAACAAGTTTCAATTTGCAGTTTTGCAACATTACAGTTTTAACTCTGACTGGAGTCTTTCTTTAAGGTGAGACAATTCCTCAAATGAAGTTATTAATCATAAACCAAGATGATTTATTTGAACTCAAACTCAGCAACATGTCAGACTTGGGTGGAATATCCTAATTTCCTGGCAGGGCTCCACTCTAACTAATATGCTATTATTGAGTTAAGCCAAGGTTTAACTCTGTATATTTCCTAATTTTCAACATTGTCCAAGGCCTTCTCTCATCCCCATCTCCAGCCCTTGTTTTATACCATCTCTTTGCCAAGAAACACTGAATGGACTAATTGACTCCTTTTCTAAGCTTTTTTTGTAGTTGTTATCTCTGCAAAGATAAATGCAGAATTCTTCTTGTTACCAAGGTGATTTTGGCACATTTGATCACCTGATGACCAACAACACAATTAACAATTATAGGCTCAATTACGTTTTTTCTGCACAGTATACAGTCTTTAAGATAGATTGATATGATCCCTTTGACACGTTTCCTTTATTACAGTTTACCATATGCAGCATATTGTTTGAGATGTATAAAGTGGAACTCATAGATATTTACCCTTCTCATTTGTCATCTTTGCTTGAAGTGCACTTTGGTAAAACAATGGCTTGATTTAGTACAAAAGTCTGAGAAAAGCCCTGTGTAAGATCAATGCTAGTCCAAGAGACATAAAAGAGATATGGTCATTTATAAGAAGATTGTCCATTAGTAAGTAACTCATGCTGATGAATGAACTGTTTTTTCTCCCTTTGTGTTTGTTTTTCTTATGGTCATGTGGTCGAGTATGCAAGCAAGACCAGTGTTTATTTACCACACCTCCCATGGGATTTTCTCTCTGTTGGTATGTTTAACTCCACTGAACCCCAAAACAGGTCAGCTGCATTCAGCCATCTTGACTCAACATCTCCAGGCAATGGGCACTACTTTTCATCAAGTATGCTCAAGATTCTTGCTGACTTAAACAGGCACTCACACACAGTGCACACAGAAAGACATATGGTATTTGCCTCTCTGTCGCCAGTTGTCTCATTCTAACACCCTCCCAAACTGCTATTCAAATCTCATATTTGTCGTAATATGCTCATTGTGAAATCATGATTCAGATAATGACTCACCATGTGATGCATCTGGGAGCAGTTTACTGTTTATAACCAACCTTAGAGGCATAGTGGTTTCTGAAGGGGCCTGTGTGAATGTCCTTAAAGTTTCACACTATTTTCCTCAAAAAAGCACCGACAGCAAGAATTAAGTGCATCTTAACATTGACTGTCTGGTGCTGAAGTTTCTCGACACATGGCTCTCCAGAGTCCTTAGGGGTTACTATTTTTGTTAAATCCCATCCCCGAGAATGTGAAAAATATTTCCATGCTTCCTATAAGTCATGTTACATATTACAAATACATAATTAGCTTAGCTACAGTCAGCTGTGTTGTTTTGGGGAACTATTGACGTTGTTTAACTGGGAACAATAGAAATACAGGAAATGCAGGTGTGAACAGAAAGGGAGGGCTATAAAATATATGTCAAAATGATACCTCAATTCATACCAACCATGCATTAATTACTGCAATTCAATGGCCTATACAATTTGCCCTTAGGCTCTACACAAACACGTGATTCACTGGTACGTTGTAAAATAGGGCCCCAAGGTGGCTTAGTGGTTAGCGCTCATGCCTTACAGCAAGAGTGCTCAGGGCACTTGGGAATCTTGGGACAAACCACACCCCATTTGCTCAATTGTGAGTTCGAATCCCAGGTGGCCCAGGCACTTCTGTATGGAGTTTGCAGGTTCTCCCCCTGGGTGCGTGGGTTTACTCCGGGTGTTCCGGTTTCCTCCCACAGTCCAAAAACCTGCACATTAGGTAAATTGGCCACTCTGTCCGTAGGTGTGAATGAGGTTGTTTGTTCGTCAGCCCTGCGACAGGCTGGCCACCTGTCCTGGGTGTATCCTACCTCCGGCCCCAAAAGCCGGCTGAGAAAGGCACAGCCTCCCCGTGACCCGGGCACACATGGATAAAGCGGTTAAGATAATGAATGAATGATTGTATAATAGATCTTGCTTAAATTCATTATTGGATAAAACAGTTTGCCAATAATTGACACAACAAGTCAACTGAGACAGATTTCAGATCATCATTTGTATCAAAATTACTCCTGGGGAAGAATGTAAATTGGATGATATTTGATGGCAGATTAAATGACTTGTTCTGCTAGATATTTTCATGCAGTGCCAGCTCGCCCAACATGATAGAGAGAGGTGGAATATTTAGGGGAGAATAGTAAAGTGCTGTTGTGGTTGCAAGAGAAATGGAGAGGAAAGGAATGAGACAGAAAGTCAGTAAGTAAGGGTAGATAGTGCTGAAAAATGTTCAGACCTGTACATTTTTTTTGCTGCAGTTTCACAGCTGCTAAAGCACATCTGCATATCTTGGCTCCATAGAGGGAAAGAGAAATAGACTAAAGCAGATGGAGACAAAGACAGAAAGCAGGAGAGAGATAAGGGAGGTCAGTGTGCATTTAAAGTGATTCAAATAAGTTATTATGCCCTTTAGAACAACACAAGCTCAGTTAGTTTAACCTTAAAGTTGCTGCTGTCCTTAACCTCCATATAGTTACTATTCAGTAGTTTATTTCTACTACACTCTAATTTGAACTTCCTCTGTCTCTTACTCTACACAGTTACATTTTAAGATGTCTTGCTGAATGTGGTCCTTTCTTCAAGAATTTCCCCACTTGAAGCATGTCCTTACCCTCTGCGTTTGCACTGAGGTGAAACAGCTGCAAAGCTGTGTGTGCCTGTGCGTGTCTTTTCATGGCACAGGTGGAGCTGACAGCAGGCCTGGCAGAAAAACAAGGTTTAACAGTTGGCAGTGCTTGAGAATTCTGTACCAAACCCTCACCATGCTCTTAAAGAACACACACTCACACACTGGTTTACATGCACTCATTGATGCACTACTGCTCACGCTGTTTTTAAAATACACACTGGCACGCACAACACGCCTACTTGTAAGTACATGCTCTTAAATACACAAACACTGCCAGAATCAGGCCCACACTCACTGATCGGGTCGGCAGAAGCTGCGTCATAAAGGTCTAGTTTCTGATTCTTATATAAGACTGTGTACACTATGCGTTAACGCCTAACATCTTAGGTGCATTATGTTTTTTTTTTTTTAAATATGTTGTTTTATTATGATCAGACTTTTAATTCAGCATATTAAAGCACATAATTTACAATTTGGTGCACTTGGTTGTATGTTCTATGAGATTGAGATGAGAGAGATGACTATAAATCTCCTTGTAGCATCGAGAAGGCATTTGGTTTGTCTTACCTGTGCATTTTCTATGATGTATAGTCCCAATCTCTTCTCACACACTCCCACACGGCAACTTGAGACCCCTATTTATTCTCCCTCTCTTCCTCTGCCTTTTTATTGTAGTGAAATCATGAGAGATGACTTGATTACAGTATCAGTCAACGATGATTCATATAGAAAATAAGCATGGAGAGAGCTTTCAAAGGTGGCTGGACAACAGCACAGTATTATATGTTTGTTGTTTTGCCCTGGAGTGGTCATTATACTGGTGCTTGAAATGGCTCAATAACTACAAGATTAAATTGCTGTTTGTCACAATACCAGGATGTTTTTTCATATCACGTAAGTCCTAAAGAAGTAATGCAGTGTAATATCAAATGTTCAAAATGGTGTTTTGTGGGTCGGCATTGCTCAGTAGCATAAAATAGTTAATTCTGTGATAAAGGCACCAAAGTTGTCAGATATGTTGTTAGATATATTGGGAACAAAAGAAGTTATTATGCCATCACTATCTTAGACCCTGATGCCGTAGCAGACATTTTTTGGGCAGGTGATGAAAGTTTCCTATCCCATTGGATACATATGCAATAGAGGACATAATCTATATCCTCTAGCCCTGAGAACCACATAAAACATTCAACCACCATTTTAAGGACTTACACAAAGTAATTGGTCAGTGTCTTAATTTTATTATATTGTGCCTTGAATTAGTACAAACTATCAGGTTTTTGGGCTTTTTTTTGTCAGATGGTGCAGACTAGAGAGTATGGAAACAGATGATTTTTAAAAAAATAACTCACTATTTTCTGTCACTGTCACTCCTAACATTCACTGACTGCTATTCTTTCCCACAATATGTGTGTGTGTTTGCGTGTCGATGAATAACCATGGCTTATAGAAATTGAATCCATACGTTATTCTATCTCAATGAGGATGTATGATAGTGAGCTCTCTAGGGACAGTGTGTGTTGATGTCTGCTCTCTAAAGCTTGTTAGCCTGTGATTGCTTCTTAATCACAACACTGGCATTGTGGTGCAGCCTAATACTGCACCTACACACACACACACACACACACACACACGCACAAAGACATGCAGATGGAAGAACTCATATGTGCATATGGGCACACACACATTGATGCACAGCTGCATGTGCTTAGACACAGATACAGGTACTCACTCATGCACCGTCCCACACACATATGCCTTGTGGAAGCTGCTATTATGCCATATTACAGGTAATGAACCAGTCCATATGTCTCCAGTCAGTTTCAAAGTGAGAGAGAGAAATGGAGAGAGGGCTTCAGTACGGCATTTCTGATGCTCTGCTGGTGCTGTGCGACTACATCTTCTACTTTTTGGCAGAAATGTCCTATATTAAAGAGTTGAATGAAAAATATATATGCAGCACATGGTCAAGACAGTGATGCAAAGGTCAGTAAATTGATAAATGATTTTATTTTATTTTAGGCAAGCAACCACCTCCAGACAAACGACATGAGTTTATGTTTTCAGGAAATATACACTTTATACGCTTCAGAACTTTTTTCATAGTTCGGAAAATTTAATTCTTAGAAACACTCTGCTGTGTACTGTAATATGTATATATCCCACATATTTTTGAGCTAGCAGTTGAAGCTTTTTACGACACAAAGACATTGGTTGTTGGCTTTACCTCTAGTGGCCGTATTACGGCAGAGAAAGATTCAAGTAAACTCCTCCACCATAAATATGATAATCATAAGATAAACACATCATGAGTTATCATTTTTACCCAAACCCTGTTTTCTTCCTAAACTTAGCAGGAGGAGGAGTATTGTTCCCTGCGCTTAACCAAGTAATAACATTTCCAAAAAGTAACCAAGACAGTAACTGTAACACATTTTAAAGAGCTAGCAACCATTTCACAACAATACAGGGAACAGTCATGATTTGTAAGATCATCATTCAAACAGTTGTGCATACATTTTCATTAATTTTTACACTGCAAACTTAGACTGCATTATTAATTATAAATCATCACCTGACTAGACTATGATGTCTGGAATAGGGCAGCAAAGCAGATCCCACACACACGCACACACACACACATCAACATGCTATGTGAGGAACCCTGGGAGCCCTGAACACCGCCAGTGCTTGTTAGGTATAGGTAATTAATCATGTAAATTAGCTCCTCTTCTCTCGCCCCGGGGACAGATGGAGGGTCCTATGTTTGCATTTAAGTAGGTGTTCAGCATCACATTCCGGGTGATTAGCATATAGCTTGGCATATTAAAATCCAGTATATCCTATCCTAGATTAGTCAAGCATAGGTTGGTTTAACTCCGTTTCTGCTCTGGGGGAAAAAAAGTATGACTAGTGAGTGTTTCAGGATAGCAGGGAGAAATGGACAGCAGACACTAGGAACACATTCAGATTATTAAATAGCAAGATGAAACAGAGAGCATATTTTTCTTATTAAAACTCCAAAATACCCTTAAATGAAATGTTTCACAGCCAAAGTCAAGTGAAAACTGTAGATAGAAAAGTTCTGTACTCACAATAACATATTGCAAGGATTCACTGCCTTTATTACTTTATTATTATTATTTTTTTATTGTGTAGCATTTTTATAGGTTCAAGCAAGTTCATAAAGATACGTGAAAATCTTCTGAAACATCAAGAAATGAAAGTAGGTGTACGATTGGCTTTTATTTTCATTCAAAATTATCACCAGCAACAAGGTTAACTTTACATTCATTCTCTGGCCTGCACCCTTCAAATACCCTCTTCAAAGTCCATGACTTCAGTCTTGAAACAAAACCTAATTTGTCAGAAATCACATCAATCCAAAGGATCACCAAATGATTCTTTCAACAAGTTATAAAACTGCATTTTTCCTCATTTTAATAAGTCAATGGAGGTTTTTCCCTGCTGGAAACTAAAGAAAGATTGTGCTACTTCCTTGTTCTACTGTGCATTGTAACACAATAACAGTGTGCCACATTTTGTTGTCATTTTCAAGTAGAAAGTATTTCCATCCCTTCTCTTCTCTGCTAAGTGAGTATTTGGCAACAGTGACTCTGTCTCTCTTCTGTGAGGACGGAATAAAGCTAACTCCTTATGGTGGCTGGGCATTCTGCCCTCTTTGCCTCTCTATTCATGATTTAGATACTTGGTGCTACAACCTGTCCCACCACCAAAACATTTGGCAGAGAGGTCTTCATGTAAGCATCACTTTTGCCAGGTTGAATCTGTTAACCAGTGTAGTATCAGCAATCAGTAGGGGAAAACAAACAATGATAAAAAGACAAGTTTCACCACATTATTAACATGTTGAGGTGTAGTGGTATGCTTCACTGCTCTCCCAGAATAATGGCAGGTGTCCGTGGTGGACTAAAGGCAAAGGGTGGAGGAGCCTTTGTTGTGAAAGGCAAGATTTTGCTGTTTTATTTATTACCTTTTTCTTTTTTGCGTTCAAGGAAACATTTAATTGTCTTTTCCATTTTCTCTGAAAGGTTATGCATATTTTAAGTGAAGTATTTTCCTTTTCACTAACAAATAAGAAGAACTTACTTTGATCAGTTCTTTGACTGATGGCGTAAGGTTGACTTTAATTAATTCTGGGCGCAAGTCCTGGTTTTGTCCTTTACCATTTAATGATTAAAAGCGGTATGATTTGTACTTATTTATTTCTGCTTTGTGTGTACTCCTGCCTCAGTGATATTGGAGTCTTGAAAAAATTGCATTGTAAAACAATTCTGTAAGGACTGAAGGTGAGTGTGGACACTTGGGAAGTAAAATAATGTGCCTAGTTGTTGCACTGAAGGAGCAATCTTTTGAGACCTGAAAGTTGCATAACTTTAACCTGCACACAAATGGATTCTTTCATATATTTTTTCCAACACTATTAATGATACCACTGCATTTTCCAACAGCATGAGGCAGATTTTCTTCTTTTTCAATCAGCTCTTCTGACTTTTGAGAAGTTCTGAAACCGCAGCAGCACAAAGTTTTATTTTGAGTTTTAGCCTTGGGGACCAAGCTGAGAACTGACTTTCAGCCTTTCTTCATTCCTAACAACAAAAATATACTCTCAGCTTGTTCTTTATTAAATGGAGAGAGATATTTTGGCACATCTAGTCATTGATTTTTACCTCATAGAATAATTGCAGTGCTACACACAAGCTATTGGGAGACTTTCAAAAATCACTTCCATAAAAAATGCAGAGGAACTTTTTCATACCTTAGGGTTTAGTGAATTTATGCCCTTAGTAAAAATAATAATAATTGCTTGGTGTTTTTCTTGGGAAGCCTATTTATAAAGTCTAATTCTTACACACCTTTGCAGTTTCAGCCTCCTCCTGAGAATAACTTTTTTTCTGGAATAACTTCATCTTCCTATTGTTTTAATGTAAAATCCCAATAGTGTTTAGTGTTTAGGATGAATAATACTACCTTTAGTGAAACGTTGCTTTGCTTCATAAACATTTTCATTAGTCTCATAGCAATAGCAGGAGCTATGACCAGCAGTCTCCCTGAGCATCTGCGTAATGCTGCCGGCTGAAAAGAGCTATCTGGTGGGATATCTCCCATATCCATTTGCAAACATGAGGAAATATGGATAATTTGGTTTTAATACAGCGTTTTGTCAGGGACGGATGAGAAAAGGAGGGAAGATATTGATAGAGGGAGGAATGAGTTTAAGAACCAAGAATGTGAGAGAGCAAACAGGAAACTGAGAACTGAGGAAGGAAGCAACGGAGGATATAAAGGACATGTCTCAAGGCTTGCATCAGCATCCATGAGGGTGCTTTCCCCTCGCTCTCTTTACAGCGCCAGATGGCCTTGGTCTTTAATCAGTGTGTGTGTGTGTGTGTGTGTGTGTGTGTGTGCTTGGTGTCTGAATGTGTATACGTGTGTGTCTACCTGGTTGCTAAGTCTAATTAAGTGCATGCATTTTTGTGTCAGGAAAGAGTTTTATGCTGTTTTCATTAAAGTACAGATGAAGCTGTTAACATGGTGTTAAATAAACAAGAACAACAAAAACATTGGGATTCTGTTCTTTAAAACTTTTAAGGTGTGGTTGCATTTTTTTCCTGCCATTAACCTGTAAAATTGAAAATAAAAATAAAAATAAAAAAATAACAGCATGCAGCTCAGATTACAAACTAGAAGTTCCATTGACATTGTTAACAACTGCATTAAATTGTTTTGACTCTGGTACTCATTAAGTAGTTTAATGGGTGTTTGATTGTGTCTGGACTGTTAAAGCCTTCCGTGATGGTGAGAGTGTGTCTGGGCCATTTTGATTGTCACAAATGGAATACTACCAATTTACAATAAAGACCTGGTGGAATACTACTTTACTACTTAAAGTGCTCACTATCAGATGCATGCTGAATGGCAATACAACACAAGTCTGATGTCAGTTCATACAACACCCACTTTAAGGCTGCAGCCTGTCAGTGTGCCTATTGTGGCCAAATGGTTACAAGGATATCCAGCTTTTCTGTCGATAATATTATTCCAGGAAATGAAATACTCAGCTGTAGTGGTCCTACTTATATTTCTTACTATTCATGAAGTAGTAGAGCTGAGTCATTTTAAACCGTACAGTAACAGTAATTATTGTTGAGTGTTTTCATGTATTTATTAGTTTTCTGCTTTGTCTGACTCCTATCTCAGTGACACTGGAATCTTGAAAATATCTTGAAGCATTTTGTATTTAAGCAACATATGTACAATTTGCAATGGTCAATTGAGGATTCAGTCAGATACCAACAATTTAAATTTATAACCTGCATTATATGCACATCTGCAAAGTACTCAAGTAAATGTACCAGGTACCTTCCAACACTGACAAACACACACACACACACACACACACACACACACACACACACACACACACACAAACCCACGTTCCATCCCTCAAGACAACCTCAGTTGGTTAACTGGCATCTCATATGTTCTGTGGCATTTTATATGAAACTGATGCAGGAACTGCACAGAGATATGCTACAGATGTCATCTGTGTAATGAAGCAACCTCCTCCACAAAACACACAAACACACACACGTGCACACACACACACACACACACACACACACACACACGCACGCACACACACACGCACACACCTGCCAGACTAGTGGATGCCAGCATGTTTTAACCCTGGGGCTCTGCTGGCGAGTAGACAGAACAGAAGGAGAGGGAGAGAGAGATGAAGTAAAGCAAGAGAAGGGGAGAGCAAAGCCAATACAGGTAGAGTGAGGGAGAGTACAAGAGGGCATGAAACACATGGCAAACCGTAAGGGATGATGGTGCAAAACAAGAAAACTAAAGAGCAGAGATTGGGAGCATGAGAGAAGTGAGTCATAGAGACAGGGGCAGGGAGAAGATGTAGAGCATGCAGTTGACCCTGAGCTGAGCTGCATTTGTAGTCAGAGATACAGAAAGGAGGAGACAGCGGCTGGGAAAGACAGATGGATGACGAGCAAGGGCTGATGGAGCAAGGAGAGAGAGAGAGAGAGAGAGAGGCTTATGATGTATTGGATAGTGCTGACCCTGGGCCGGGCTGAGCTGGTCCAGTCTGGCACATTTTGACCACAGAAAGACAGATGTCCAGGATGACTGCCAACTACATACATCTGACAGGAGATGCTGTGTGTGTGTGTTGGTATGGGAGTGTGTGTTTGTATTTGTGGAGGCCTGGGATGAGATTTAGGTAAAGGAAGGCAAGGCCTTACCTGAGAATAATCCTCTGCTGTAAAGGAACTTAGCTGTGTTTCTTCACTTTTTTTGCTTGGAATAAATATAATACAACTTGCATAATACATATAACAAACATTGCATTAAATAACAGCTTCCTCTTCTTCTTGAATATCTTTAGAGACAATGCTTCTTCACTGATGGAGATTGATTTTCTCATTTCATCTCCCACCCTAAATCCTCTTTCCAAGCCACATAAAATAAAGTTTCTGTATTCAGTAGTTTAACATTAGCAATGGATGAACAGGCATGAGTAATGCAGAAGGTGTGTCTTGTAATGATGAAACCGCAGAGAATATCACCTGCTGTGCAATTGCTCTCAGCTCTGCCGAGCATTTCAGCATCTTTCAGCTCCTGTTGTTGCTTTTACAGCCTGCAACATCACTGTTTTAGTCCACTCTCTGGGTGGATTTATAGTCCTGCTTTGAAGCCATGCGGTAACTATAGTGAGTGTAAAGGCTACTGCGTACCTCATGTGTGCCTCCTAAATATTTTACCTACATGTCAGGGCTATGGCATTGACAGATACCACAAGGTGACTGCAAGACCCGTGATTGGCTGCTTGTGTTTTCCCTCCATGGTTCTGATGCTAGGAGTTTGTTCAGTGAAGACATAATAATTAGCTTAAAGACTCTCTGATTAACCTCTTTTCCCTTTTCAAAAATACACATTTTATAAAGAAATTACACCGTTAAGCTGCCCCCTCACCGCAATCACATCTCATTATGAAAGAAGGAATGTAAACACAGTGATTGCACATCATGTATCAGATTTACAAATAATTAGTGTAGCTCACTCTTAACGTCAGCAGGTCATGAAATACAAAATATAGAGCTCTGGATTGAAAGTAACTTTTTCAGTCCAAATTATTTCATTATAAATAAAAAAGAAACCTGAACATAAAAATGTAATAAAT
Source organism: Hypoplectrus providencianus (assembly GCA_028566105.1). NCBI lineage: Eukaryota > Metazoa > Chordata > Actinopteri > Perciformes > Serranidae > Hypoplectrus > Hypoplectrus providencianus. Next base: position 19,189,750 of record JAOWBC010001255.1, on the reverse strand, counting down.
AATCATTTAAGTTAAGTATCAAATGTCTTACATTTTCAGGAGTATTAACAAAAATAATTACATTATGAGGTGATTAAAATTGGATCATACACAACATGCACATCTATCAGGTAAAAACCTATTTCTCATTAACATGATTGAACATTTTGTGGCTGAATTGCCAGATATTTCTGTCAAGATGAAAAAGGTGGGTCAATACTGGACCTTCCTTCACTGGACAAAAAAATAATGCTGTTCCATTTGTGCTGGATGTGTCAATAGACAATAATTTGCTGCGACGGTTGCCATTATATCTTAATACAACTGTGAGGTCATTATATTTATATGTAATTGGCCTGTTGTGTTGCTCCAAAGTGGATAAACTGATCTATTAATGCAAGCTATATTGCAATTGTGTGGACATTTCAAAGGTTCTCTGAAGTGCCACCTTATTGTCTAAATGGCAGGTGATTGTTTAATGAGAAATGGAGAATAATATCCAGTGTTGGATGGATGGCACCAGAAAGGCTCTTGTGATTGGTTCTAACACAAGAGGAAAATAACAAAGAGGGTTCAGTATTCTTGCCCTGTGTCTCCTCACTTTGTACATCTTGGTTCCTCTTTTGTTCCTAAGAATCCTTCTTTGATGAAAACGAGTGGTCAGCAGAGAGTAACAGGGGTGTACCCATCTGCTGCCCATCCCCTCTATCTGTCTCTCTTTCTCTCTCCCTCTTTTCACCCTCCATAACTCTCTCAGCCCAATCAGTTTCACTTTTATCCCGCCAATAGCTCTATTCTGCCCAGCTGAAGTCTCATCATCATTATCCTTTCTCTCCCTCCCTCCAGCTCTCTATTTCATTTTACCCTCCATCTGTCCATCTCCTATTTTCCGTTCTTTCTCAATCTCCTCTTTTCTCTGCTCTTTTTCTTTGTCTTGTGCCAGGTCCTCTTCCAGGGAACCAGCTGCGACCCCTGCAGCCCTACCTCCTCTCCCCTGTGCCAAGCTTTGGCTCTCTTTTCAAATTCGAGATGGAACGACAGGAGAGAGGAGGGATGACTGAAAAGGGAGAGGAGGCACATGAATCAAAGTTCACATTTCCATTTGGCAACATCAAATGCTTGTGTGAAAATCTCCTTGTTAACACTAGAGGGACCAAGGAGTCCAGAAATTATAAATCTTTGTAATGATCATTCAAATAGCTTTGTTCACATTGCTGACAGTTTTCCAACAAATATTGTGACTCATGAGAGAGAAACAGAGATGGCAGAGAATTGGCTTATTTGTAGTTAAAGGGACAAAGGAAGAACTTTGTTTTGCCGTTTGCAAGTTGAGAAAGGAAAAAGGAACTAAAAAATGTCATTATTTTAAGTACAACCTAAATTAAAAATACAATTTTTAACCATCAGTGAGAACATAAAAGCTCTTGAAAGTCTACTGGCATCCTATTTACTAAATGTACTAAATTGGCTGACCTTTAATCTTTATCAATTGCAGTGGAAACGAGTCATTTTTAACCTGTAGTTGAAAGGAAACATAACACAGATCAGAAGTGTTATGCAGTAGCTTCCTATTTGCTGAGGACTTTGTTTGTGCCTTCAGCAATATGAGATAGCTTCTTGATAAGCAGTAAAGCTGCTTTCAACTGATCCATCATGACAAAATCAACTGTATTTGCCAAAAGTGAAGACAACAGAGAGAACAATTCGGATTGAACACGTTATGATCTTACAGAAGCATAATGCGATATGTTTTTTTTACCCTATTATGCAACTTTATTGAATAATTATCCAGAGTAATAGGCCAAAAAAGGCAAATATGTCACCCTAAGATTGTAGAGAAGATTTTTCCAATTACACAAAATGATACAAAGAGGATCTGGACGGACCTTTCTTTGACAGCACAAACAAAATCTAAAAAAACACAATAACCTAGATAGGCCAGGATTAGATTGTATCTCTAACACGGAGCTGAAAGGGGTCTAAGATTAGTTTCAAAAATTCTTGACCCCTGAGCTGTCACAGTCATAGATAGGTTTGATAAAAATCGAAATCTTGGCAGACATGGAATGAGGCTGTTTAAGAAAACAGTCACAGAGAAATGGAGGGGAAGAAAGACAGAAAGTAGATTAAGGGTAAGGGAGAAGAGTGGATGGAGACAGTGGTGGCCAGCTGTTTGTAGGCCAGGACAAAAGGGTGAGGGACGTGCAGCTTAAGACAAACACCCAGACACGTGAGATGCAGTGTGGTAAAATATGTACATAATGAAGGGAAGCAAGCAAAATACAACCTATGCAGAAAATGCTGTAGCTTTAGTGACACTAGCACTGCAAAAAATGGTGGTTGCAATCCCTACTGGAGCTATCCTCGCTGAAAATAAGGGCTCATAATATTGTCTTTGGATAAATGCATCCATAAATTTATGTGTGGCAAATTATGTACATACACAAAAAAACATTAGAGGGAAATTAGAGCTGATGGAGCATGCATGTCTCTGCTGACCTGGGAAGAGGTCACTGCTTTGATTATGGGCTGGCTGTCTGTTTGTCTCCCTCGCACACAGGGAAAAGTTTGTGTTTCGGGCCAGAGTTGCAAGAAAATTGGCTTTTTGATTTTGTTTCCCATGGCTGTGAAACCAGTGTGAGACCAGACACTTCTGAAGCTTCTCTGTTGTCGGATGATGTTGTGCTGAAATGAGCTGGAACATTGGACTACTGTGTGTGTGTGTGTGTGTGTGTGTGTGTGTGTGTGTGTGTGTGTGTGTGTGTGTGTGTGTGTGTGTGTGTGTGTATCTGTGTATGTGTCATGCATTCTACATCTCTGTCCTGATCCAGCCCTCATCCCTTCTCCTCCCCGCCTTCATTTTATATTCTCATCTTTCAAAGCACTGCTTGTTTTTCTGCATAGCAGTATCCATGCCTTGCAGTGTAGCTTTCCCTCTGCCATGCCTGTGTTTGACAAGACAGAGGCTGGCTATAATGGGTGGACACTGTCCCCCTTGCATGTCACTTTGTTCGGAAACGGCTATTTTCCCTCCCAACTAATAATTCATTTTGAGTTGAAAGGAGGTTTTTTTTTTTTTCTTTTAGAGCCACTGGGACAATGGCGCAGTGTTTAACCTCATTAATTACAATGTTTATGTGGAGCAGGGCACTTGGGCAGTGGTACTGGACATTATCTTTCTTATTCACAGCCAGGAAGCCTTTTTGTGAGTAATTATATGAGGGTATTTCTGTTTAGTCAGGTGTCTCCAACCAAAGCTGGTCTACAGTGATAGCAACACAACCCACCAGTAGTTTCTATTGTGTTTATTAAAAAAAAAAAAAAAAAACCTCCCCATTTTTAATAAAAACTTTGAGTCACAAATTGTTTAGGCAGAACCTCTTTCATAGGACCATGTTTATTAACATTGGGGATTATGAAGTCCTGTCTTCCAGTTCAAGAAAAACATGGATCAAGGACTTTCATCACCAGAATGAGATGCTCCGTTGACAGTGACTGATGATGAGAATTCACACAATGAATGCAAAATGTTTGGTATTGCCTCGCATGCTCAGGCGCTCGTCAGAATTAGTTTGGCACTTCAGTGATCTCAGGGACTGAGAAAATGATTTTCAGTACAGCCATCTCGTCCATATTAATTAAGCCAATAACTTGGATGATTATGGCCTTTTGGCTGCATGCTGCTGAGTCTTGCACATTATGAACCTTTAAGTAAACCTGTCCCTTCAGCAAAGGTTTCTCATGGAGTTTGTCAGTGGCGGGCCGTGCATTTCAACCGCAGGCCTTCAGTGACGTCATGTTTATTCCTACCTAAATTAATACGCCTCATAATAACATCAGTATGACACCAGGGTTTGAGAATCTAAACATATACCTTACATCACCCTTAATATAGGCGAATCAAGCAACACTTAATTTCCAGAGCATTTAAAATAAATTATTTTTAGTATTTTTGACATTT
>JAOWBC010001255.1:19144085-19172092 GCA_028566105.1 Hypoplectrus providencianus | reverse complement strand
CTGTGTGCTGATTCTGTCACCAGGAAAGATTTACTCACACACACACACACACACACACACACACACACACACACACATGTTATGCACTTACAGCAGGCGTCCATCACATCTCTAACAGCGTGCCTGCCCTTGAAAATTGTCTTTCTCTCCCTGGGAATGTTTCCTCTCTCTTCTTTGCTCTCCTAAGTGTCACTATCTCATAAACACACACATAAACACACACAGCAGTCTGCAGAACATTGTTCTACCCCTCTAAGAAACAACTCAGTAGGAGACAGAGACACTTATTTCTTCGTCCTTTTTTTCAAAGTCACAGCACTTATCTTTACTGTAACAACACACACATTGCTCTGCAAAACGTCAGTGGTCGTCCTTTCTGCCGATCATCCTGTTCTGGTTCTGTAACAGCAGTATGGCGTCCCTTGTTGCAGCACTGTCACCACATCACTAGCTTTATTTACACAGCGATTTGGCAGAGAGAAAACTTCTTGTTCACGCCAAACGTTTTGTAATAGGCTTTCAATACAAGAGTTGACTGCGCGTGACGGTGGAGATTTGAGTTGGCATGTTTTTGTGGTTGAAAAATGGGTTGCATAACTTGGATAAAAATGCCTCTATTTGGAGGATTTTTCAAGGAGACTTCAAAGCAGGTTACATGCTGGAAATGAAGCGGTAGATTTTGGCATGTGTCAACCTCAAAGAGCTGCTTTGAGTAAATATTTTTTTTTCTATTTCCTTAAAAGCTACTTGTCTTGTCTGGAAAATTGTGTTCTTGTCTGTTCTCCATGGTCTATAGAATTTCAGAAGAAGCACTATTATGTTGATCAGTGGTAACAGCCTCCCACAGTGAAACTGAAATTAACACTTCCTGTTTGCCTATTTGCTGTAATTGGGGCTAATCAGATTCACACAAGCAACATCAACTTCTCTCATTTATGCAATTGTGAAATATTTATTTAATGAATGATGCTTACATTTCTGCTGTATAAAAGAATTCTCACCTCTATTTTGTGTAATTTGATGCGGTGCCACCTACACACCACACCAGGAAACAGTATACTCACTCATCAGCTTTTGTTTTGAGTTTCAAAGAGCTGTAAAAAAGCAGCCCGCAACACCAGCAAACTCTTTCTCCATGATGCTTACCGTCTATCTTTTCAGGAGTAGGAAAAACCCGAGCTCAAGTCTGTTGTTGTTGTTGGCAGTGTTTAACTGTGGCAGGTTTTTGATTGACAGATACTGACTCAGCGGGAGGCAGCATGCCAGAGAGCAGGAGTGAGAGGGGAGGGAAGCTGAGTAAAGGAAGTCAATGATATTGGAAGAGCAAGAATGGGACGAAAGCAGAATTCAAGTGGAGAGAGACAAACAAACATTATGACAGAGAGAGGAGCAGAAAGAGACAGGAGAGAGAGTGCTAACCCCAGGAACATTTTTCATCTATTTGAGGCAGCACTGAACATCTGTGCTAGTTTGCAAATCTTACTGACAAAGACCCATACATAATGACAAGCAAAATGTGGCATTATTTTACAGAGCCACACTCCAGTGCATGTTCTTATAAACATATGTGGCTGTGAATACTGTGCCAATACAATACTGCCATTGTGTTGTTTTATGCATTTGCATGATGAACAAATGAATGCAAAGCACATGCTAGCAACAGGAGACTGTGCGACTATTGTTATCAATATTGCAAATATTCAGCAAAGGGCCGACTGCACTGGGCATCATAGAAGCATGAGTTTTGTTGCACAGATCTGTCACTTTTTAGACATGAAAAGTGTTGACGACAACCAGATCCTCACCATATTAGAACGATACATGCAGTTTCAGCACTTTGAAAGGTCTTGTTGTGCAGCACTGTATAAACGATGGAGCTGTCCATGGTTCTGAAATTCTGCTGTGAAAATCACTGGCTGTGTTAGCAGAATGTATTCATGTGACTCCATTCACTGTTTTTAACAAGTGCTCCAAAATATACTCACCAAAACAATCAAAGTAATATAACCGAATATGTATTTGTAAGTACCGAAATAAAAAATAAGAAAAGAATCAAATGTGATCATGACCGTATTTTAAAGTAATTTTCTAAATTTAATTTACAGAGCACCTACTCTGTTGTGATATTGTTACAAATTTCTGTACTATGATAGATTTTGGCCATATCACCTACAACCACAATGAACGTGTAGAAATGTGACATATTGATGAGGCTTTGAGCGCGTAGGGAAATCACAGAGGCTTTACTAGCTACAAACATACCACAGGGAGGCTTGATGAATGCCAAGCCTCCTAAACTAGAATTCAGAGCCACAGCCCAATCAGGTACTGTAGCTGCTGAGCTCAGCCATCAGTCTTACTTTGTTCCTGCTAGCATTAAAAAAACTGTCATTGCTTAATAATTTAGAGGTAGGTGACAGCAGATGCTGCAGAACAGACAGTGTAAACTGATTGTAGGGTTGTAGGCGTACTGATACCAGCTGATAACAACCAGGGAGACTGGAAGTACTTTATATTCTTCAAATGTTTAATAAAGCATGTACTTTAAAAGTTGCTGATAAGATAGTAGGGATTGTAAGAACATCATAACTATGCTTGCACAAATTTTCTAGTAGGAAGACACTGTTTCCTGCTTTATAATAGAACTAGAAATTGAGTCTTAAATCACAGCTCCATCGATGAATGTGGTGTTTACTTAACAGTAGGTGGAAAAATGTGCTTGCCAAGTTGCCCCCAGGTATGTTGTTCCTGAAGTGGCAAAAGATGGCACTTTTCTAACATCAATTTTCAACCAATTTTGAGTCGCCAAGCAGTTTGCAAACCCATAGGTCTCTCTCAGCAACCTATGAAGCCATTTATAGCTGCCTGTGATTGCAAAATAAGGCCAACAGCTGACCAGGTTTTGGACCAGCGGGGGCAGGTAACCTGCCAAACAACAACATCAGGATCTTGTTCTTTGCTTTACCTGCCTCTTCCCCCCAGTCTTTGTACTGTCTCTCTCATCTGGCCTCTTTCATTTTCCCTCTACATTTCCATCATTCACTAATTAGTCTCATGGGCCCTGAAAAAATGAGAGACATCATTGGACGGAGATAACTCTAGACAGAGACAAATGGGAACAACTTTTCACTCCAGAGTCCCTATAAATAGAGTTGGTAGTAGAAAGCAACCACTTTAGCACCATAGCAGACATTTAGCAAACACCAACATCAGAGGAACTTGGGAACACACAGATGAAGGACTCTGTACTCTTCAGAAAGGCCACAGTGCAGCATGTTTGTTTCAACATCTTAAAAACCCATCTTTTGGTTTGCTGCCAAAGCATGAAGCCAAACGTGGATATTAGACTTCAAGAGTAAAGCAGACAAATCTTTGTGCCTTCAACCAACAGACAACTTGGTTTACTTCATCTGCTGTTTCCAAAAGTTTGATATTGTATTTTATTATCTATTCATATTAATAATCTATATTGATTCAGAAGGTCACCAAAACAGGTAATTGTAATAAATAATAAATAACGTTAATATTTTGTTATAGTTACTTAGTAAACTTCCAAAGTATCTTTTCTGTTTTTCTTGCATATTATCCCATATATTCTCAAATATATTATTAAGTATATTATTATATTAATGGTTATTATATTTTCTTCTAATAGCTTGTCATGTTATAAAATGGTATGGAATGTCATCCATAACAAGACCAATAAGTTTAATGCTAACTATATAAAGGAAAATGTCCACATCCACAATAACAGCTGTGTCAGCAGCCCTAAATAACTCAGAAATCACTCACCCCATAAATATATTTTGCCACTGGCATAGAAGGACTGTTAAAATGATGGATTTATTATAATAACTATAGCTATGTTACACTTAATTTTCTTGGTGTGAACAGGAGACTTAAAGTTGCTATGTTTTAAACCAAAAACTGCGGCTTCCCTTTCACATGGGTTGTCCTAAACTTGGAACCACATCCGAAATACAGCAGTACAGGTCCTAAACGGTTCTTTCCTTTATAAACTGTCATACATTTCTGGTCTTTTTTTAATCCTCTCTTTTGTCTTTTTTTGTTTTGTTTTTTTTTGTTTTGTTTTTTGACCTTCTTCCCAGTACTGCTGTCCCCTTGTCCTCTCTGTCTGTGTGTCAGCCATAAGTTGTTTATATGGTGACAGCTATTGTGCTTTTGACTTAGTTATACGTTTGGCGCGTGTGTGTGTGTGTGTGTGGTAGAAAAAGGGAGAGAGAGAAAAAGGGAGAGAGCAAGAGTTATCCTTTTAAGTCTTCCCTTTTTACACTCGGCCTGCAGCAGAACCTCGTAAATCTGTTGGAACAGTGAACGCCTCACTGCACAGCAGCCCTGTTTGCGTGTGTTCGTTTGTGTGTGTTCAAGTGTGTATGCATGCTTTGTTTGCCGATTTTTCTGTGTGTCTGCCGGTGCATGTAGCTGCAGTGTGATTTTGTCTGTGTATATGTGTCTTTGATGGTTGCTTGTGTGGATCTTTTGATGCGCATGTGTGTTCAATTTTCTCGGACCGTGTGCACACGTTTGTGTGTGAGTTGAGAGTGTGTGTGATCCATCCACTGGCTGAACACCTGAGTGCCCACAGTGACAGAGAGGGATGGCAGCCTGTCCAAACCAACAACCTACAGCCAACACAGAGCGCTCCCAATTCGGTTGGCTTAGTGTTTTATCACACTGGCACAAACACACACATACACACGAAAAACAAATGTAAATGCATGGAAACAACAATACTTTGTTGCATGTGCAAGCATTTGACATCAAATCCCTTGTTGTGTTTTCCATTACGCACATGACCACCTGCCATCGGACAGTGTTGCAAGTTTTGTTTGTATTGGTGGAGCTAAACAATTTTCTGACCCAATGCACTGACTGTACATAGAATAATGTACTGCCATAAAATGTGTTTCAAAAAAGAAAATTCAGAAACACAGAACAGAAATATCATCAACAAAATTATAAAGACCCTCACAAAGAAAAAATTCTGTTTTTAAGAAAGTTAAATTACATAATGAAAGTGATTTTTTTTTTTCAGTGATAATGGATGATGTTGATCCATCCACCAACATTGTTTATGTCACTGCATGATTTTGAAGCCAATGGGGGACAAAAAAGCAACAAAAGAACCCATTTAACATCCAAAATACAGCTTTATCTTGAATCTGTCAAACACATTCATCTCCTGTAACTTTCTTATCTTGATTGGGTGACACTTCTCTTTAAAAAACCCAGTGATACAAAACATAAATCAAATTGTAATTAGTATTCCTCATGCCACCTATTTTGCAAGAAAAGCCACAGAGCTTTTATTTCCACTGGAAGTAATAATACAGCTACACAAGTTTATGATATTTTAGCATGAGTTGCTAAAGCCACCATGGCCGAAAAAATTAGCACCATCTAAATAAACCTTTAACAACTATAAAACCCAACATATTTCATGACAGCTTCATTCTTAAACTGCAGCGGCTGCATTTATAACATGGCAAGTAACTAGAGTAGATATATCTGAAAGGAACCAAACCTTATTCTCCTGTAATTTTTTCAGAAGCATTTCTCTTAGTGTTGACCAGAGTCTTGCATAGGTATGCATTTCTAACACCTGTCCTGTGCCAATTAGTTCCAAACTGTAAGACTGGTAAATTCACAAATTTCTTTCCTTTACTTGAGGTTAATCAACCAGATGCAACACTGGTAGTGATCATGTGCTTCTAATAAGTCTCCATAGTGCATGTGATCAAATCACCATAGCTGCAATATCCAGATCTTTGGTCCCACTAAAAAGGATAAATTAACAGCACAAGACCATTGCTTTTTCTGTTTTTCAACAAATACACGAAACCTAAACACAAGCAGATTAATGAAGACGACTTTCTCACGTCTGTAAATGTATGAAAAAAGTGAATAGGTTTTAATAATATACTGAAATGATTGTGTGACTGTTTCAACTCTGTTTATTGTTGGGTATTTTGTCATTTACACAGAGTAATTCTGTTTAATGGGTGACCAACAGAAGAAAAAAAAAACTCAAATTCATAGAGCATTAGTGATGAGGGCAAGAGGGAGAACACTCGTCTGGAAATAGAAGTAGCAAATAACTTTTAAAACTGGGGAAATCATTTTATCTTTTAGTTATATTTCAACACAATCATATTGTAGAAAATAGTTTGAAGATAAGACAAAGGGGCCTGTGATTTAATAATTTCTAACCAGTGAAGAAGTATAGAACAAGGGCACATCCAGCACTCATTACTCAAACAATAATCTGCACTTTATTTATAAGCACTACTCCCAAGGTGGAGTAATTTGTCACATAATACTAAAGTAGTGTAACAAAGGATCCATTTATTACCACCTGCATTTTCTATAATATACTGAGAAAAGTCCAAATCTGAAGAAACAGTATTGAATATTGGAGAAAAATACTGGCTTCCTCCACCTTAAATCCACAATTATCCTGTTCGGTCTTAAAAAACCCACAGTGGTTGATCTTTACCACTCAACTATGTATAGTAAATGCTCTCTTTGGGAGCTCGCATTAAAGGGGCCGATGGAGAGAGAAACTGAAAGAGAATGTCAAGGCCATCAGAAGTGTAGCGATATTGAAGCGGTGGTATCGATTGAGTATAAGCAGATGAGAGGAGAGTCGGGCTGTGATGCTGGCTGACAGATACATTGAATCGCCCCCAGCACTTCACATATAGCAGCATCACCAATCGGCCGTGCGCGCATACTGATTACACTTGATACGCATTTCAGCTTCGAAGCCAAATCCAAAGCTGTCTGACTTTCTGTCTACAAGTCCATACCTCCATCCTTTTATTCATTAACCACCCATGCATCCATGTCAAATCCATCCATATCCACCCTTCTGTCAACGTGTCTAGCTTCCACATACATTATCAGGCAGCACACGTGTCCATCTGTTCCCACTCTCCTCATTATTCCCAATGTCCGAGCTCAATCTGATTTGACACATACTTCACATCCCACATGCATTAACATTAATTCAGTTGCATAATGAAAAGGAATAACAGTGTGCATCAGTGTCGGATTTCACCGAAATGTCTCATGAAGGACATATATGAGAAGATTAATTTTACATCAAAACAGTTAATGTCCACGGAAGTGCAACCACAGCGGGAGACTGAAAGACAATTTACGACCACATTTCACATTGCTAGCATTACGATGACATGAGGAGTCATCTGATCCACTGAGAAGAACCCCTGTGACATGTCATATGAAGACAGAAGTGTGATTGATATGTCTTATTGAAAATTAATGACAGCCTTTTTATATTTGCAATGGGGCTGCTTGAAAGATGAAAGACAATTTCAAGTAATATGCTCTGTCCTCTCATCTCTTTAAGTTGATGCTGTTTATATTCTGCTTCTCTCTATGACGGCCCACAGGGTCGGAAAAAGTCAAGTGTACGGATCACAATCATATATTTTTCTGTCCCCTTCATTCCTCTAATTTGTCTCTTTCGTCTTCTCCCTGCTCGTCATCATCTCCTCTCATCTTTTTCTTCTCCTCTCATCTTCACGCAGTGCAGTCCTCAAAGTAAATAGCCAAGCTTCAGTCCGGTGTCACACTAGGATATGGTGTGTAAGTGTGTTGCTTGTCTCACTTTGACATACAGATATGTGTCCCCTCCCTAACTTTAGATCACTTCAGCATGGCACCCTGATGATCATAGCAACCAATCACTGCCATGAAAGATGAACTCTTACTATTTACAAATGGACGTGGTTTTAAAGGCTTTATGTTCCGTAGTAGGTTATGTTCCATTTTGCATGTAGTCAGGGAAACTATTTTCATCAAAAAGAAAAAATATATATATAAATTGTTGTTTTTTTTGATGCATTAATAATTTATTGAGTTTACTGAGTTATATATGTAGCACTTTGTTACCAAAAACAAACAAACATGCATGCGTGTTTACGTAGCGTATAGCCTACTGTTTAATTTAGAGTATTGGTTCTGATGACATCAATGTTTGATCACAGTTGATGTCATGCTGTAACCATAGCGACGTGTCTCTAGTCACTGTTGTTTTTATGGCTGTCAAGACATCATGATGTTAATAAAGTTAGGTCATGCTGTGCAGGGGCTCCAGGCTGTGGTGCACCATGGGATTGATTGATGACTCTGTTGTCAGTTCAATCTAAGAAATGCATTGGAAGAGGGAGGGAGGGAGGGACGAGTGTAGGACAGAAGAGGGGAGAAAGGAAAAGGGGCAGAACAAAATGGATTGGTTAACAACAGAGAACCGAGAGGGAGGAAGAAATAAGGTGAGTGAGAAGTGCAGGAGTAGAAAGAATGAGCTGATGGAGAGAATTATGAAGACAAGATAGGAGAAAGTGTTTGACGTGTAATGTGCGGGCTAGAGAGTGAGGGCAAGGACAGAAAGATGCTCTGGATCTGAATTAAGAGGGAAGGAAGTGACTAAAACATTTGATAAATGGAGAACTTTAAATGAAAGGGGAGAAGAAAAAAAAGGGATAGGAAGGAAGGATAGATACGAGAGAGATGAAAAGAAAGGCTTACAAAGGGCATGAGTGTGTCAAAAAGCTGTGTGAAGAAAGTAACAAATACACAAAATCGGGGAATTAAGGGGAAGGAGAAAATGAAGTTTTGTCATGATGCTGAGTTGGATTGATAGCCATGCATAGCTGTGAGTGAAATGAGACGCAAGACACACATGTATGCATATATTGATTTATTTGATACATGCTGGGGAAAAAAATACCAACATTTCTGGGCACCATGGAAAATTCCAGTACACACACAGCAAACACAACAGCACACACTCAGCCATTGATTCAGTGTGGACGCTGAATAATGACATACAATTATCACTAGCCCATTCAAATGCCTTTTCCAGCAGCATATGATTGATTCATATTCATTGTATTGGCACAGAGTGAACAGGTGCACCCAAAAGGTGCAACAGATGAAGACTGCTGAGAATATTGAGGGAGAATTTCTTGACTGTGAAAAGGGAAAACAACATCAATCTATTTGCCCACTTGACAAACATTAAGTCCTTTCCAGTTGGCATTAATGTGTGTCTCCTATTCAGCTTGTGCATGGATACAAATTAATTGGATTGCAAGGAGACCAAATATTAAATGCATACTTGGTATGCCAAGAACCAGATTGTGATTTATATCATATCATCTCATCACCTTCTTTAAATCTGATATTAAATGTTGTTTTTCTTGTTCCCATATTTTTAACAAATATATTGCTATTGCTGTTCCATCTTCACAGTTAATGCAGCCAAACGTATTTCTGTGTATCTCTGGAGATGTTTTGGTTGATTGAATCTTCATTGCATCTGGGGTGCATTTCCGCCCGGATTTTATGCATTTTCACTCAGTCTTATCAAAGTTCAGTCACCCAGTATCCGTGCTAATTCAGGTGGAAAATGGCACCTGAAGTGTGAAGGAAAACAAGCCACTGAGTTGGATTCTCTAATGCACCATCTTGCTGTGGCACTGGTCAGATTGGCATGATTGGAGTGAGACCATCAGCTTGTAGTTGTTTATTCTGGGATTTTCACCTCTCGATTTGCCTGGAATAGCGTTCTGCTGAGTCATATGCTTTGAAAGATCCACTACTGTAAAAAATTAGATTCAGAAACATCTCGTATACAAACACTGTGACAGAAAAACCATCAGACCATAGAGAGATTCTCACAGCCTGTATGCACACAAAATAAAGCCAGGACTTCCACTAAATTGTGATGTCACCTTAATTCTATATAGAGGTAATATGTGCAACGACGGTGCTGATACAGTCATTCCCCGGCTGCATTAACAGCGTGGTACAATAAAAACACACTGGTTATCAGTGCACGCCACTCTGGAGTCACACACAATTGCAGAACTAGAAGTATATACACAACTACACAAATACACAAGAAAACTGTAATCTAGTTGTAATGAACATGTCACTTTGTGTAAAGGTACGAAAAAACGTTTAAATTTAATACACACCAACATAAACATCAATGTCAGAAACTTCTAAAAACAGTGAGATTTGAAGTTCTGAAGGTGTTTACACGCTGTCATAACATCAATATCTCAATAAGACTGTTATCTTTTCTGTGTCACAGATACAGGACCCCTGTGGAGACACAGATTACAGTGTGATATTTGCTTCTCAGACTCTCGCTGAAAACCCAACAAAAGTTGAACAGGCCAAGTCTGCATTTTCTTTTCATTCCTGCAGGCCAGGCAAGAGTCAGCATTTTTGTTTCCCATCAAGGCTTGTTGATATCATCATGTGAGACTATATGGGAAAAAAAAAGCATTGAAGGCGGGAGGATCAACAGTCAGAGAGGTGTTAAGGTCATGCAGCCTCAGCAAATAAAGACATAATGCATGTGACAGAGAGAGAGAGAGAGAGAGAGAGAGAGAGAGACTGATAAAGAGGGAGAGAGGTGTAGAAGCAAGATAGGAAGTGAATTAGGGAGTGAGAGGGAGAGTTCGAGGTAGAGAGAGTGAGCCGAAGGGAGAGCGAGAGAGTTAGAGAGTCAGAGATGGACAGAGATAGTAGTGCCTTGCAGCCAGTGTCCATATCTCTGGCCACCAATGACTCCTCCTGCTGCACTACAACTAATGGACTCTGTCCTCTTCTGCCATCTTATCTGCTCCTCCTCACTCTTTCTCTCCCTCTCTCGCTCTCCCCATCCTCCCTTTCTATCTCTTACTACTCGATGCCGTGCTATCGCTTCACTTCACACTCCACCACTATCTCTTTTCGATCACGCTTCGGTCTTTCACTTATTCACTCATTGTTGCCTTATCACTTCCAAACTTTGCCTCTTTCTTTCCTCCTTTTTTTCTTTGTTTTTTTTCCTCTGTATTTTCATTTGTTTAATACTGTTTTCACCACCCTACCAGTATGACCAGACACCAACAGTTCACCCTCTCCTTTCTCTGCCTTAAATTTGTCTGCACTGAACAGGTGAAAAAGGCAATAAGAAAAAAAAATGGATTTCTTCTTTTTATTCCTTGAGATATTTCCTGCAAGGCTTGTTTCATTTTAGAGCCAAAAAAATTCAGAACTTTCCTCCAAAATGAAAAATATCTAGTGAGAAATAAAAAAGTGAACAAAACTGCTCATGTAATCTCACTTTGGTGAGTCCAGGTACTGTAAAAAGGAAAGGAAATCACCTTGAAAGTGATGCACAGCGTTGAAAATCTCAGAGAAATGTAAAAAAATTATCAATTAAATTAATCATTCAACATATATGTTCTTGTCAATTTCAGATGACCCAGGAGCAGTACATCCTTGCAGCGCAGCCAAACCCGCTCCACCAGCGGGGGGCGTCGGTGTGCGGGGCCCAGGTTTACCCAGCAGTGGGGATCTATGGCTGGAGGAAGAGGTGCTTGTACTTTTTCATCCTCCTTCTCCTCGTCACCATGATCGTCAACCTGGCGCTGACCATCTGGATCCTCAAAGTCATGAACTTCACTCCGGTAAGAGGCGGGCGGCTGTGTCATTTATATGCCAGGGTGTTATATGGTTTTGTGTTTATGTGGGAGTTTATATGAGAAAGGGGTGGTTTAAAAGGTTTGTTGTAATGTAAGGCAACATGAGAGTGGTGATAAAACCGAGTCACAATGGCAGTGTGTGCATGTCCACCTACATGTCTACCTATACACAACAGTGAACTGGTGTATGAAGTTAATATGATCTTATCCAAGTAGTAGTGTCTATGTAGATGCTATTTCCAAACTCAAAGTTGCATATTATTAGTTAAAGTATCACTACATTGTATTCATGCATTGGTATGTGTAAAAATGTATCACAAAAAAACTAAATAATAAATTCCAAATACATAATTTTTGTCTGATAATAAGCAGTAATATTCCATAGGCTTTAACCACACATTGTCCGACATCTTTTCTTCCTCACGCTTCAAAATATGTTACATTGGTTAGTAATGCTGAACTTAAACTATAAATAATATCCTTCAGCAGTAATTCCCACAACAATGTTTTTTTTTTATTTTATTTTTTTTTATTAAAATGTGTATTGATTACATGCTTAAATAATCCCTCTTTATATCACAATGAATTACCAAATGATATTATTTAAAAGTTTTTGTTGTTGTTGTTGTTCCACTGCATGGTATAGCCTGTCAGTTCGATTAACTGTTAAGGACCTCTAGTGGAGGTGTGAGTTATTCCTTCCTGCTGTCAAGATTAAAGGCAGGAGGGATGTAATGAGCCCTATAACTGTGAATGGAAGAGGTGCATTCAAGACAGCTGAGATTTCATTTTGAACCAGAACTGCCATCTTTTTTTCTGAATCTATTCACATGTTAACCATAGATGTGTCAGCAGCCATGGAGCACAAAACTGCCATAAGATTAATTTTTGTAACTGTATTTTTCATACAGTATATGTTGTTTTGTAGTGTAACAGCAAAGCTTATATTCATTGTTTAGTATGGTGGTCTTACCTTTGACTGTTATATTTCAATGTGGAAGAGATTACTATGAAACGCTGAAATCAGCTGGATTCGTCCCAATAGTGAAAACCCATTTCAAAACCATTTTTATTGAGTGGCTTCTCAATGTGGCCCACATCCTTTTTTATGCCTTTTTGCTCTTATTTTGTGATTTGTACTGCCTCCTTTTTGTCATTATGCTGTGTTATTGCTTTTGAGGTCCAAGCTGAGCCTCCTCTGTCTTTGCATTGTAAGCACCTTTTGGGAAATCACTGTGGTACACAGCTTCTAAAATGCCAAATTAATACATTTGACTTGACTGATTGAGGGCACAGTCTCTGAAGCAGTAGCATCCACTGTCGGGAAATACTCTAAAGTTATTTGTTTCGACTGGATAAAGATGCTAGCAAAGCTACAAGCGCTTTAGACCAAAAACATCTCCAGTAAATGCTAGCCTCAGTGTGTGTTTGCACATCTCTTTTCAGCTGAGGCCTTCTGAGCATGTCATCCAGGGGTTACCATACATCCAATATCCCATACTGCCTTGGGGCCCAAGGAAGTACACTGTGATAGTATATATGCAAATGAGGCAGAACTTGACCCCGGCAAACCTCCAGTAAAGCCTCGCCACATGCCTTATGTTTCAATAAGTGACTTCACAATATGATTGGGGGGGGGAGCAAACAGCTAAGCATGCCTGAGGGGAGACAGCCTGCACCAGGCATGAAAGCACACACTGTATTTCAAAGCCTATATACTGTGTTTGAAAACACAGACTGTTGGAGAGACCAAGACACGAGGAGTTAAAGGAAGGGCCAAGGTTTTTAAAAAAAGAAGATAAAAGTGCATGAATACAAGTATAGAATCTATGTAGAGAAGCTGTTTTTGTTTTATTATGTGTGAGTGAGTTTGAAACAAGTAATACAACTTTCTGAAACTATTCTGAATTCAGTTAAAATCTTTATAGTAGATTACTTGAAGGGATTACTTCATTACAAACAATTGTTAGTTTTTTTTTCTTTTTTCTTTTTTGTTGGTTTGTAAAGGTAGTCTGTCAAATGTAAAATTAAATGTGTTAAATGTAGTGCCTTACAAAAATATTAAAGTTTAAGAAACAAACTAGTAATCCCAAAGTACTGGTGATGTAATGGATTATGTTATAAATTACACTTGACATCTTGCATTTAGTGATCTGTAAAAATGCACCCCGATCATAAGGAATTCCAGTAAAAATACAGCTCATGCATTAATGCATTGAAATCAATCCAGCAATCTCAGAAATAATTGAAATTCTGTTAAGGGATAAAGATTACAATAACTGATCCTGTCTGCTCCGCCATATTCATATTCATCTCACCTACATTAGTAAATTGCATTCATCAGTAACAGGAAGTTATTGTAAAGTAAAGGAGTGGAGGTCATGGTAAATGTTACAATGGTGCAACAACTTTTATCATAGCATTGTAGCAATTACCATGACCTCTTTGCATTACTTTACTGTTTTAATTATAGTGAAAGTAATGCCAGTGTAAGAAATAAACGTATGAGTAAAAAAAGAAAGCCTGTCAGTGTAAAAATGGATGGATCAATGGCGAGATGAAAAAAAGGACCATAACAGTGTAGAAGACAATGATGCTGAAAAGAACTAAAATCATTTAAAAACTGCACATGACCTCTGATGGTCCTGTATTCTGTCAGCTGTCAGACTTCAGACTTCTCTTGAAAGAAGCATTGTACAGATTAATATCCTGTGTGTTAGCCGGCACCGGCATCCCTTCAGTCTCATCTCCGCCGCTGTGGTAAATGGTGCAGTTTAAAAGAGAGTAGCTGGCAGAGGAAAGATCATATGGTCAATAGAGAAGGGAAAACCAAAGCAAAACAAAACAAAATAAAATGAAGTCAGACAGGCAGACAGAGATTAGGAGACAATGAATTGCTACGGAGGTCTTGAAGAAGGAACGGCATGGTGTGGGGATGACGGCTTGAAGAGAGACTAATGTATATAGAAGAGAACAGAGAGGGTTGATCAAGTGTCAGTCTGTATGTGGTTTAAATATAGTGCCTGAACATCCTCACTCAGTTTCCCCTCGCTGTCCTCTGCTTCTGAGGTCCTCAGGGACCAAAAGAGGTGTCTATTTCATTGCCCCACGGAGGGGAACTCACTGGATGATGAGCTGACAGGCACAGTCTGGAGTTTGAGTAGTCATGTGGGTGTTTCTGCTTATCCCCGAAACTATTTTCTGAAAATATTCCTCTAGATAAAACCCTTATACAGACAACGTGAAAAAAGAAGGAGAATATACAGTATTTTCAATTTCACTTTATAGCTTTTATGACAGTGGAACACAGTATGAGGTACTTAATAGGTGATATGATGCACGGATGCAAGTGGCCATTTAAGGCAACATTAGAATTTGTCTTTTCAGAATTTAATTATCTTTTTCAGTGTTTTCCATGAATATGAACACCATTTTCTGTGCATTAGGTGTGATTACATTACTTACCATGACAAACTAGCAACACAGCCAACCATCAAGCAAGTGCAGCAACCCAAAACAACAGGAAAGAAGGCCATTAGTACTTATTGTCCAACAACAAGACCAGCTCAGTATCCATCCTGCAGCTTTTTATTTTGGGAAGCTGTCTGAGATTTGCTCTAGTCAAGCTGTATATTTCTAGGTCACTCTCTCTTTTTTTCTCATATTTTCAGTCATAACGTCCCTTTGACTCTGCCATAATATCCGTCGAGGCTGCTGAAACTTAGCCTGGTCACCTTGCTCCGGTTGTGACATTACAACAGCCACGCTCCCCACCAGCATGAAAATCTCCTCCTATGAGCGGTGCAAAGCCTTTGCACTAGCGGTGTAAACACCAACAACCTCCTGCTGCTGCAATCAGTCCCAGCAGCATGGCGAACTGAGCAACCCGAACACTGCCACAGTTAGCTGTAGATAGTGGTTCGCCTGAAGCCATTAGGAAACCCAAGTCAAAGTGCATCAGATAGGAAAGCAGACAACATTTGCTCCATAAATTATGTTTCAGGTCACCAAAAAATAGTAAGAACTTGAAGAGCGTTATGCCATGGATCAATTTCTCTCATTTTTGGTGCAAATTGGAAATGAAAAGGCAACATTTTTCCTGGTAGAAGTCGGTGTAGCATTAAAATGATTCAGAGGCAGGAATTTAGCAGAAAAATAGTTGCTAGTATTAGTTATTTTTACTGTGATATGAATCCACTGTGACTCCACATGGGCTGCTGCACTTCCTAAACAAGTATGCAACATTCTTTCTACAGACACGTGGTGGTATTTGGTAGAAGCTTAATCAAAAGTGTCACATAACAACTGTATTAGCATTTCAAAGAATGTTTACAGCTGTGTTTGGCTGCATTAAGCTGTAAAATAGACCTGAAAAGGAAAAAAGAAAAGAGATCACAAGATGTTTCCTCAAATACTGCTGTTCCCAACATAAGCAGGCTGGAAAGATTTTTAATCAATCAGTGATTAGCATAATTAGGATGATTGGTAGATCATTTTCAGTTTTTATTAAGCAAGTGTAACCTTTGTACCCCAAACTTAAAAAAATGTAAATGAGCAAATAGGTAAATAAATACAGCAAGATAATTTGTTGGCTCACGTCGTTCTTCCCACTGTGCTTTGGATTAAAGTCCCTACAGGACTGTAGGAAAAATGACATGATGCTTCCTGCTGACTATAAAACAGGTAATGGAAACTGTTTGGCCCTGCTCTGCCTCATCATTTCGGAGATGGCTATGAATCATGGATAAAAGCTAGGAAAGACAGTGTTGGCATATATGGTTAAATAGGAAAATATGAAGAAAGATATATTTTTTCCTATTTTCCAAGCAATTCATTCCATTGATTTCAATTTAACTTGCATTTTTCATTTACGCAGCAAAGCGAAACACAGAGTTCATGTCTGCGATAACATTTTTGCAATAAAGTTCTACTTGGCTTCTTTGTCTTTTTCCCTCGTTTCATTATGATTCTGTGTCATCCAAGAAGAGAAGGGGCAAAGCATACTTTTATCTCCAGTCCTGTGATGTGCACAATAGAGAGCAAACTACTGGAGACAGAAAGTGCCAGTCCTATTATCATATATTGAACAACATGATTAATTTAGTCCCTTGGACTCCTTTAACAGAGCATTCAAATCCAAAGAAGCAGGCTGTCGCTCACCTCTTTCTCTCACTGTCTGGATATTTTGGTGCACGTTTCTGCTCAGCACAAAACAAACAGATTTAATTGTGCGGCTGTGCATATGTTTTTACTCTGCAACGGATTTTCTGTTGCAGTCAACACAAGTACAATTGTTTCATCTGTGGTATCACTCTTGTGTGTCGTGTATTTGCATGAAGTTAATTTTCCTGAATTTCTTGTTGTTGCGCTGCTTGTTGCCACTTTGCACCTTCACACCTCTGATGCACAGGCAGAAAGATTTCAATCAGAAACATCCAGCTGCTTTCTGTTTTTGAACACTGCCTAAGACTTATCATTATTATCAGTCTTAACTTAAAGGCAAAGAACATCAAAAAATAAGATCTCTCACTCATGCAAACACACAAACACAAACTCCTTGATCATTTCTCATATCAGATCCAGCGATAGGGAATTGCAGCTTCCACGGCGCCAAGATTGTCATTTCCATTTATCACCATCCAAATCACGTCGAACCGGCTGCAGCATAATGAAGGCCTTTCTCAAACTTTTTGTTTTGTTTGGAGTTTCCAGATGCGATTCTCATTGTGATGGTGCAGAGAGAAAAAGAGATTTGCTTTTGAAGAGACAGCTTTGGCAGTAAATTGGAGAGGAGGGACTTGTGGGGATAGGAGTTTACGTGTGTGTGCTCATGTGTTCGTGTGTGTAACAGAGAGGAACACAGACAGAGGGAAACTGAGAGGAAGTACATGTCTATATGCCAGCAATTATTCAGCAATTGTTCATACTGATGTGCAAGACTCTGAGTGTATGTTTAAGTGAGTACCCTGTGTGCCTGTGTGTGTTCCTATGCCTGTGTGTGTTCCTCTCTTTCGGTGTGTGTGTGTGTGTGTGTGTGTGTGTGTGCTTATTTGTGTGTGTTTTCCCTCTCCTGAGTCCTTTGGGCTTTCACTGCAGAGAAATTCAATTTCAGTTGTCACTCACCAATCAGCCTGCTTAATTCCTAGTCTGGACTAGACTATGCTCTGTGTGTGTGTGTGCGTGTGCATGTGTGTGTGTGCAATTTGTGTGTAGCACCTCAGTACCTGCTTAATCCACAAGCATTTTGTCTCTTCATAACATGGTTTGTAGTGTGCTGCTGTGCATGCTGGCATAATGATCTCGCACAATATGTGCATAACATTTGTTGAAAGCTGCTCTTGCACACTGGAGTCATAAACCAGATGTGATTTATCAATGTTCAGTATTTTATTTCCACTACAATGAACTCTGCCTCCACTAACACAATATGAGTGTCAAAATGTCCCCACAGAGAAATAGCAGTCACTGTTTTTATAGCTGCATTTAAACCTCAGAGGAAGAAAGATGCTTGTGTTTAACTTTGTGCAGCAACTTTGGTGGACTTCTAATTCCTAACCACATCAAACTGATAAATACCACATCAAAGTGATGAATGTAAGAAGAATAACAATCAAACTGCCTCTGGTGTGTGTCATTACTTTCAGCATTCTCAAACATAGCTGACGATTATAAACTTTTACTGGCAGTGTGTGGAGTGTGCTTTTTTTAATTTTTAAATCCTGATTGGCTGCCAATCAGTGGGGGCATATAATAAAACTTTATTCTTGTGGCACTTTTGAGAACTAAATTACAGCACGCTTTAAAGATGATAAACAACAATTGGAAAACCAATAAAAATGACCAACATTAATTAGAAATGGGTTTATTGCTGCATAAAATAGAGTTGCATCAGGGGAATACAATGGGAATAAAAACATATCAGCTTATGAGTAGCTCATAAAACTGAGGCACGGGGGACAGACACAGTCAGTGTTTATCTCAGTGTCTCTTTATGGATGCCTCACAAGTATCTTATAAAAAGATTTTTGATTTGATTGTGCTTCTCTATCCACCAATCCACTTTTAATTGTAAGTGTATAAAATTAAACTTTTTAGAGGCATCATATCATATCTAGTATGATTTATTATAGCCTTCAGCTTCACTGGCCTTGGGTATTTGCAGCAGGTGGACAGAGATCTAACAACAATAAAGGCATGTGCAAACATGCATTTAAATTGTTGTCAGATAAAAGTAAGGACCATAGGAAGAATTAGAGGAGCTGTTAGCATTGACTCTGGGTGCTAGAAGGATAATAAGAGTATAAGTTTACCCTCTATTTCTGCCCTTGAGCTAAATTCAGATTGAAAGTTTGACATGGAAAGAGGATACTTGAAACTGCTTGAGATGCACCAATCTACAACTTTCTTACAACAACCAGTTTTTAGAAATTTAATTATATCAAGAAAAGCTTTTGAGACAATTTTATAGAGAAATCTGAATGAGGGAAGTGAAGGAGATTGTTAGAGTTGAATTTAAAGAAATGATGAAAATGTGTGTGTGTGTGGGGGGGGTGTTCAATGTATGTCATACAGACTCACACAAACCGATCAGGTGTTCCTCTATTTCCTCCAAAACTCTGCCGTTTCTACCAGCTGAAGGGTTATAACTGACGTGACCTGCTGAGTTCAGTACAAGCTGATTGGCTTTTAAACTGGCGACTTGACAAGTTGAATGGCAGGTGACACCATCAGCCAGAGTCAAGCTGAGACAGAGAAGTTCACATAGCTGCAGCTTTTTCCCGAGCAGCAGTCCTCCTCCTCTCCAGCTTGTAACAACTGTGCCCTCAGTTACAATAATAAATGTAGAATTCAATGAGATTGAACTCAAGGCAAATGAGGGAGGGAAGGTACAACACTCTTACCCTGCCAAATTCCTGCTAGCTCTGCTTTATATGAAGACCCGGCTTATTTAGTTAATTACTTATTCTGCCTGCCAACCAGAGTGGAACCAGGGTATACAGGTGAAGTTGAATGGAAATGTTGTGCTACTGTTTATTTATGTTTTCCCCCTTGTTTTCTCTGTTCTGCACCCAACTACAAACATGAGCTGGAACTTGCTCGATGAAAAGAACTCCTGTCGGATACAGCTTTAAATTTCTTTATAAACAAAATAATCCGAGAGATCAATTTGTTGTGGAGAGAGAGAGAGAGGAAAACAGAGTAGAGTGAGGCAGGCGAGCAGTGAGGACAGTGAATGATGCATGGAAGAAGACAGATAGGAAAAAGGAGGGAGTGAGGAAAGTGTGTGTTTGTGCGTGTGTGTGTGTGTGTGTGTGTGTGCGCGTGTGCATGTGTGTGTATGTGTTTCTAGTTTAAATAGAGTGTCCCATCATCCACGCTCAGCTTCTCTCTCCTGTCCTCTGCCTCTGGGGTCCTTTGGGACTTGAAGAGGTGTCTGTTTCACTGCCTCATGGAGTGGAAGTGAGTGGATGAAGTGCTGGCAGAGACAGGCAGTGTGAAGTTTGATGTGTGGCTGTGTGAGTGTTACAGTGCTCATCAGTGGACCGTCACCTTCATGCTCCTCTAATTCAGGGACCCTTTGAGACCTCTGGCCTGTGGGCGGTTGTTTAGGTTTGTCCACAAATAGCTTTACTTACCTTTTAAATTGACCAACCTTCCATTCATCAACCATGACTTCATATTGGTTTTCCAGGATAAACTGCATAGCAAGCTAATAAATCTGTTTAAGCTTAATTAATGTATCTGACCTTGGACCTCTACAAATTATCAGGGAACTCAGCATTAATGGCTTTTAATTTGTAAAATGATTAAATAAAAATATGGAAACTAATTTGCCAGTGCTGTTAAAATCAAACAAATCGCTTTGTTTATTATTCTATGTTAAACAAGGAGATACATACAGCTTTATTTATTATACATTACAGGAAATTATGCACTCCACATTACTGTGAACTGAATGCGAGGCCAGTCATTAATTGGAACATAATGACCAAAAGTGCCAAGGAAAAAAAAAACTGCTGTAAGATAATTGCTCATAAAGTGTATCATAAGTATCACAACATGGTTCACCCAGCACTAATTCAACCATACCATATGTGAGTAATGAAATCCAGCATAATAAATGATAGAGGTGGATTTTATATGGCCAAGAATGTCCCTATTGTATGCATTTGGTCAAAGGGCACGGCCGTCATAATGTGACAGGTCACACTGGTTGTTGTGTGTTTGCGTTTGTGTGTGTGTGCTGGTGAGCGTGCGTTGCTGTGTGTGAGGCTGGAATGTGCTGCTGAAGGCAGTATGAGCTCCCAAACCTGCTGTACTCAGCTCCTCGTCTAGACCAGCCACCGTCATTATGGCTGCTCACACCTGCACTGTGTAATTTATTGCTCACACACACACACACACACACATTCACACGCACACACACATACACACATTTCTCTCACTTTGTCAGTAACATTGCTGACCTCAGGTAATGGGAGAGTCCAGCGTGAAATACTCTGTCCTCCTGTGTCACACACACACTAACAGACACACACACACGGTGGAGAGGGGTTAATGTGACGTATCCATCAGACTTAGAGTGCTGACACACCCGATGTTAATCGCTTGAATGGTCAGTGAACACACACACACACACACACATACACACAAACACAGAAAAAAAGGACAATAGAAATGTTGGTATTTGCGATATATGAAACACTTTTTGGGAAAGACAGTCATACATGGTTGAGTTTATCTCTTCCTCAATAATAAAGCTTTATTTTCTCACCGATACAAAGAGACAAATATAGCAATATGCCCAAATCCCTTAATAAAATGTCAGACTTTATGATGCCGAGCATGCAATATAATGGGCAAATCCATATGCTACCTCAGAGAGGATTAATAGGGATGGGGTCCACTTGTCGTTCAACATGCTACGGATTGCTTAAGCTGCTTATATTTCAATTACATGTCACTACGGGGGGTGACAATCATAATTAATTTTAAACAGATTAACATTTCAAACCACATCTGTGGATCAATGGTTTACATGTTGTCAGCTTATATTTTAGGGTCCCCGTGGATATGAGGACTGGCTTATGGTCATCAATAGCTTTTATGATATTGTCCAAACTCAGTCAATACCAAGATGTATATACACTTCACTAACAGTGTCTGAGTTCAGTCCTTTTTGTACCCAGCTCCAGCCTAGTGTGTGGTGTGGTAATCTCATGTGAGGTGCATTTGACAAGAAGTGCAGTTTCACATGAAAAGACCTTAAATACAGTGGTAGAAAAGTCTTTGCATAGTTTTATTTCTTTGCACTTGCAATTTCCGTTGATCTGTTTCAAAGCATCTGAGGAACCTTAAATTGAAAGAAAAAAGAAAAAAAACACAGGGGCATTTTTTCTGGAGCCCTGACTGGTACTGATATGGTGGCTTTGAAAATGAAACCCAAGCCTGATGGATATGTACCATGCGAAACATTCAACAAAGCCAAGTACTCTCCAATGAAAATCCAAGGTCTTTCCTTTAAGCTTGAATGTCTTCCAGGCCAGACTACAACCACCACCTCTATGTATGTATATCACCCAAGAGAAAAGATAAAACAGAAGAGGAGAAAAAAAATGAAAACAAATCTCTACGATCACCCCTTTAAATCCCAGTCTGCACAAAACAAAGATGTCTTTTTAAAGAGTCAGCAACATTTTCAGTTTAAACTCACTGAGAGAGGCAAGAACTTTAACATTTAATCACTCTGATGTGTATTTTTATGCTTCCACCCAAGGGTATTTTTGTGTGTGTGGATGACAACCAAGTAGTGTCTGGGTGAATATGTGACACCTAAATCTGAATCAGTCAGCACTTTAGTCCCATTATTTCCAGTGGCGATGTGTCAAACAATGATAAATAAGGAACACAAACATACACACACACAAACAGCTGACCCTTTGCCTGTTTGTACAGCTCTGTAAGCTCAGGGTGTGTGTGTGTGTGTGTGTGTGTGTAGCAGAGAGTGTTCTATCTTGTGTGTAAGTGTGTCAGTACTGTATGGAGACAAAATATCCATCAGTCAGCATTTTTAGCCTTGTTATCTCCACTGGCACTCTTTCAAAGATATAAACAATGATAAATAATGAAGACACACTCATCCTAATAGAGTCAGTGTGTGTGTATGGCTGTTGGAGGAGACACTATATTGTACATGTGCAGACGGTTAAATGGAACATACAAGGATATACTGTTGCTGTTTTGCTTTTATAACATGTTTGCTTGTGTGCGTGTGCGTGCGTGCGAGTATGTGTTCCATGAGACATAAGGCCTCGGAGAAACTTAAATCAATCTCGACAAAATCCCTGCTGTGTGGGCATGTTCTTTGCATAGTATTCACATACAAATTGTATGTTTATGTATTTGCATGAGTCTCTGCTCATGATACACATTACATATTCCCTTTGCATGCTTCTTTTGAAATAAAAAGCACCTAAAGAGTGTCCGTGGGAGAGAATGAGGCAAGGTTGGTCGCACACTACAGAAGCAGCGGATGAGGTGATCTTGTTCTGAGCCTCTTTTTCTTTTCTTCTTTTTCTTCAATATCTCCCCACTCTTCACTCAGTGCTATTGATGTGGATAATGACTGTACAGACGACCATGGCTGTCTGAACACACGGGTAGATATATGCTGTTTAGGCCTTTAGACTGAAGTTGAATGAAAAGAGGCTACCTCATGCTTTTCCTTGAATAGCCACTTAGCAATGCCCCGCAGTTCAAAGTGTTTGGTTTGTACTCTGAATCTGCTCACCAAGTTTAAATGCCCAAAGTAATCTAGTCAGAGAAACCGTTGTCCCAGCTTGTTTAAGCTTCTCTTCTGCTGCAACCAGTGAAAATGTGAAACAATGGTCATCGGTTTAAAGTAACTTTTCCTATGTATAACAGAAAAAACATAACAGAAGCGTTCATATACAAGCATTGAGAAACTTAAAGAAAAGCATCTCTTTATTAGAGTTTGTTTATGGATATCGATTATCAAAACTGGAGGTTGACCTATAGACCTTCCAATTCTGTGTTAGGCTAAAACTGTTATTACTTAGCCACATAGTTGTAAGAAAATGTAGTTCTCATTTTGCATTAAGAAAAACATCTACCACTTTTCCCTTAATAAAATGAAGTCATTTTAATACCAACCCGTGCAGTGTTTTATTATATTATGGGGGCTATATTAAGCAAGTTGCAGAGCTCTGTGAAGAGATTTGTTACTAAAATTAACTGAAACCAGTAGGCCCTGGGATGGTTGAGGAAATGTATTCAAAAATTACAGAGCCGCTTGCATGAATTAGGAAACAGTTGTCAGTAATGCAGGTTGCAAGCACATGGGAAGGACTGGGCTGACTGTCCAAAATCACTGATATGGTACTTTAACAGATGTCTGCATGCTGCGCCAGAACACTTGAGCAGGCTGGATGGTACCTGACAGGTCTAATGCACCATGGTTGCCTCTCTGTACTGTAAGCTCTTTAACCACTAGTCCACTCCAACATTGTATGTGCTTCTTAAAGCATTAGCAGTACATAAACACAGAAGAGTGTTTATCCCCGACGGCTTTAGATGAAGCCATCTGAAACCTATAGCAGGCTCACGTCCCTTTATTGTTTGGACAGCTGTTACACATAAGATGTATTCCACAAAGAGTTAAAAGATCCATTCTCTGTTCCATTGTGCATTAAATGATTTCTAGAGGAGATGAAACTCTAATGATCCCCGTGGGGAAATTGGATCATTGCAGCGGCAAATAAGATACAGCAAAGAAAAAGACCAGGTTATAAATAAGTACAGAGGAAATGAGGTGATATCAGACATAACAAAAAGGACAATTATAATAACACAAAAAAAATTCAGTGCAGTTGTATGTATTACAATTAAATAATAACATAGGTTGGCATGTGCAACACAGAATATAAATAAACAATGCAATTTAAATAAATGAAAATTATATTCAGTCAGGAAGAAAAGTCATTATATCGATGCATCAGGCAAATTACATGAATTTAGAGAATACAGAGTAAATAATCAGGTGCATGGTTGCAGAACCACCAAAATGCATGAATCTATAAAAGCCGAAGGGAAGAAAGGGGTTCAGCAACAGTAATGAACAGAGCTTTAATGTTACAAATCAGCTCTTTTCCACTCCAGGAGCCTTCATCCATTTTCTTGAAATTGCTCGCCTCATAGAAAACAGACAAACAAACTCTCTAATAGTGGTGTAAGACGAGTGTAAGGGCCCTGAGGTGAACATTTTATCTGTCATTGTATGTACTTAGTCAACTGAGAAAGCTACACTGTAAAGAAAGCTATGCCAGAGCAGTAACACTGATACTTGCAGTGCTTTCTGCACAGTTCCTTTTTTTCATCTTCAATGTAAATTTTGTACAGAATTGTCACAGTGAAATCAATGTTCGTCATTAACACAATAACATGTTATGAGTGCCCACTGAGTGCTCAACATTCACAGGACCTGTCTGTGTCTGTCCATAAGGCAGTCAGTGTGGGTTGACTGTGTCCATATTTCCAGCTTCTACAACAGTGTATTATTTGTCTTCTCACTAACAAATACAAAAAATGCATCAAATTTAGATTTTTTTTCCCCATTTGGAGCATTAGATATATATTGCAAATTATTGCATTCTGTTGTTAAAACATTTTTCTGTAATGATGTCTTACTTAGTTCTTATTTCTAATTCATTGGAGGGTTTACCAGTTGCATGAAAAAACATTTTTCTGAAACTGAACTGAGGTAGGGTTCAATATTTGTTAAAAAAAAAAAAAAAAAAAACTAACCAGCATCAGCAATCTGCCTTCCTTAACTACTGACATTGGCATGAAACGTCATGTTCAACACAGTAAATTTCAAAAGAAGAGAGCTTATGAAGTCTAATTTAGTGAACAACAGTTCTTTTAAACACACCAGTCATTCTGCTTTCACACACACACACACACACACACACACACACACCCACAGCAGTGGTCTGTGTGAGTGATGGCCTGTCGGTCCAGTTCAATCTCAGGCCCGGTGATCTAAACTGGTGTTGATTCATGCCCCACTGCTCACAGATGTGTGTGAGCAGAGAACACTGACTGGCTGGCTTGGTGTGTATGTCTTTACTGTGCAAGTGCATGTATGTGTGTGTGTTTGTGTGTGTGTGTGTGTGTGTGTGTATGTGTGTGTGTGTGTGTGTTCAGTAAATTGTTGTACAGTTTTAGCCTGTGTTGCTGGGGTGTTGTTTGCACACTGTGCAAACACACGTAAGGCCCACCAAGGCTGTCCCTCACACCATGTCACGAGCTGTGACAGCTGACAGTCTCCTGCCCTGTCCTCACTCTACTCATCCAATCTGTGTGTGTGTGTGTGTGTGTGTGTGTGTGTGTGTCGAGCTCTTACCTCACAACAACAGTACACACTTCTACACTTAGCAAGCAGCAGGAATGTTCTTTTAAAGTAAAACTAATGTGGAGGTACCTGCCATGATAAGTCACACAGAAGGTAACAGGATTTCCAACCTAACAAAAGGTCAGTTGTTAGTATCACCCATAACGACCTATATGAGTGGTTCCCGGTTCATGGTACACGTATAGTGGCAGCTTAATAAATTCACTTACGGATCATGGTTGTAACAAAACAAATAATATGAAAAGATGATGCATGAAGCATGATGCACAGAAGTTCAGCGATGTTTAAATCACATGGTTTGCTTTGGTTTTCACATGACACATGAACCCTTTCCCTCTGGATGTTTGAAGTTTGTTTGAGTGTACATACATTTCATATGTACATTGTGCTATTTCGGTACGTTAAAGTTGTTCATGTTAAAAGGAATCTTGTGGACAGGATCAGACAAAGGCTCAAAGGCTCCGTTTGGTGCCTCGAGTGTGTACTAAATGTTTCACATTAATAACAAGCTAGAAACCCAATAGTTTAATGTGCTTGTGACAATACCATTTCTAGTCCTCAGTATGTATTTATTCAAATTTTATTTTTTACAAGGCTTTTTATTTAAAGAAACAAAATTGAATACCAATCAACTAAATGCTTAAAATAATTGTTTAATTTTAATGAAAATACACTGTGGACCTTCACAAAGGAAATCGCACATTTTTCATTATTATGCTAGAGTTCTTTTTTGGCGAAACACAAATTAAGAGGAAAACACATTTATTTGTTACTCCACAACACCACAAAAAATTGTGTTTTTATTCCCTTTTTTTCCCCTTCCATTTTCCCTCCCTTTGTTGTGTTCTTGAAGACATTGGCAGTGAAATATAATTAGAAGTATGGCTAAGTGGCTGACTGGGTTGTAAAGATGCACGCTAGTGATTTTAAATACAGAGCACATAATGGTTAATCTTGCTGTGCACAATAGAGCCAGCCTTGACATTGTTGCTCTGGCATATTACACTGGAAGAAAATGTGCTGTTGCTATGCGTGGGATAACAGCCATTTATATTTACATAAAAATATATACAAAAATACACATGCACTGGAACAAAGATGCTTTTCTCTGCCATGCGTAAAACAAAAGCATCTGCTGCGGTCATTGAGTGTGATTACATGCTTTCGCTGTGTATTTACGCTTTTATTATACTATTGCATCCTTAATGACTCCTCTTGCACCAAGCATCTCAACCCACCACACAACTTTTGCCTCATCTCACCCCCTTCCCATCCCCACATCTCTCCTCAACTCCTCCCTCCTCATCTCTCCCCTCTATTTCTTTTCTTCTCCTGCTTCCTTCCCTTCCAGGGCCCCTATGGCAGATTCCCCTCATCTTCCTTTCATGCTTAATCTTTATCTTGTCTTTTATCTCCCATCCTTCTGCTTTTTCTCCCCTCTACATTTGCGTCTTTGGAGGCTACCCAGCCTCAGTGGAAAATCTCTCTGCGTATGTATGTAGGATAGGTTGCCAAATTTCCTGCCTGAAAACAAAGACGATCAAAATAGATCAGTTTGATTTCCCGGGCCTCTTTTTTTTTTTCCTACCAAGAAGAAGAGGAAGAGATAGGAGTATTACTTTTTCCTGTGAGATGCCCTCTTCTGGTGGAGGAGAAAACTGAAAGATGATGAGGACATAGAGATGACGCAAGAGTGTAAAATAAAGAAAAAGAGAAAGTTTCTGGGAAGCACAAATAGGAGGGAAGACAAAGAGGAGTAGAAAAGACAACATGATTGCATTTGAGATGATGATGAGAGAGATGAAGAAGAAGATACAGAAAAGATGTAGACAAGGCAAAGCGAAGAGAACAAAATGACAAGTTGTGGATGAGGGAGCCAATATAAGATGAGGTGATTAGAGAAGGAAAAAAGTTCTTAAAGTGATGATCTGATTGCATCTATTGTATCTATGGAGGAATCCTGGTGAGAAGATTACAAAGCATTTGATTTCAACTCGCTCTGTAGTCAATTTCCTCTGAGCTTCCTTTGTTTAGCTCTCAAA
>JAOWBC010001255.1:19107923-19137291 GCA_028566105.1 Hypoplectrus providencianus | reverse complement strand
CTGCATGTGTATATCAGCTTCTGTGTGTTAGTGTGTGTGTGTGTGTGTGTGTGTGTGTGTGTGTGTGTGTGTGTGTGAAGGAGAGATATGGAGTGATAGATAGAGAGAGAGAGAGAGAGAGAGAGAGAGAGAGAGAGAGAGAGAGAGGAGAGAGAGAGAGAGAGAGAGAGCGAGAATGTGAACAACCTCCTCATTATTGCTGTAAAGGTCTTTCTGGTTGTTTTGTTGGTTCATTGTCAGTGGAACAGACTCCGGGCTAGATTACACCACCCACCGCCTCCAAGAGAAAAAATTGCATGACGCCGCTGTTTTGTTTTACGATCACACAGAGGGACAAAATAGATACAGCTAGAAATTTAATACCAGCCTCCAATTGTTTCCCATTTGTTGGAGAAATCTCTTTTAGATGTCCACAAGACTGTGTGTACCAATGGATTTACTCATTCTACAATATTCATTTAATTCTTCTGTGGCTTCTGTGGCTAACTAGCGGAGAAAGGATGAGTTTTGTTTCATCTGTGACTAGAAATGTAAAACATTTTGGTTTTCAGTAAGTGTGTGTTTAATATAAGTAAAGACCCCAAACATGAAGTTTATTGGGGTGTCTTTATGCCATTTTGAGTATTTATGCTGAAATATGTCTTTTGTCCAAAGTGTAGAATTTGTAGAAATACATGTCCAGAGGTTTAAAAAAAGACTTTAAACCTTTGGCCAGTGACTTGGTCAGGGGCAATAGCACTATGACCTTTGTATGCATAATAAGGACAGCAGACAGAAAACTCAAACCTCTATTTATTTATCTCTAATTTAATGTTGTCAGGTTGGACAATATGTTTTTTTGCATTCAGAACTATTTAAAGCTGCAAGTCTTCCTTTAATTTGGCCAGCTTTTGGTTAAAGATCATCTCAATGTGGCAGCTGGGGCTAATTTAAATAAGACAGATAGATGGATGTACTTTAATGATCCAAATTTAAGTTGTCTCATGTGAGTGTAAAACATCAACACAAGAAGATAGAAATGCATATGTTTCTAAAATGAACACAGGTAAGATAAATTAAGTCCAGAGGATCGTCAGCTGCCCTCTCTCCCCCCTGATGGACATCTACACCTCCCGCTGCCTCAGCAGAGCCAAAGCTGTCAGAAATGACGGCTCCCACCCCGGCTTTGACCTGTTTGACCTGCTACCCTCAGGGAGGCGCTACAGGTGCATTAAGAGCAGCACAAACAGATGTGGGAACTGTTTTTTCCACAGAGCTATAACCACCCTGAACAGTCATCTGCCCTGATGCTCCTATCTCTTTGTGCTGATGTATAATGACAAATAAAGTCATTCATTCATCCATTCATTCATTCATTCACTTAAAAAGCTCAAGATTGAACATTACAGAACACAGACGAATATTCTATAAATATAAGATATGCATCTATAGAATACCTTATTTTTACACTACTGGCTTGCCTGTGAATGTACCCCAAGGGACCAGCATAGGTTTATGTGACACAATTCTATATCAATTTATGTTTGTTTATTTTATTTCATTATAAATCTGAATATTCAAAGTAACAGGTGAGTGGTGAAGTTAATGTAGATCATTAGAAAGTACAATATTTGGCTCCGAGTTGAGTTCAAATACACGTACCTTTACAATTGTAATTAAGTGCTTTAATTTCCCAGATTCCTTTTTGTAATTGGATTTTGTCAGGGCGCTTTGCACAACCGCCCATCTCTGGCTGATAGCGGCTCCGTGTTGTGGTCAAGAATACTTGAACAAGTCCACTTACTAACCAGACTACTTTGCTGTGCCTTTGGAAATTGGGGGGATCAGGCAGGCTTTCCATGGGCTTTATGTGAGGCTCCATGTCCTAGTTAATCTCAAAAAAGTACGAAAATGCACTGGATTCATCATCTGTCTTAAAATGTAGTTTCTAGCCTCTAATAGGCTTTTTCCAAGCCACACCATGAATGACCATTAGCTGTTGAGCCACAAGGTTTTGCTCAATACCCTATTGAGATGTGCTGCTCATTAACTACAGTGGGGCCCCGCAGCCCCTTTCAGCCTCTGGGGACTTTGACTATTCGTACTCCTCTTCCCTGCAGGACAGCAGAAACGAGCTGGCTGTCCAAATAGTGCAGGATGTACCCATATGTGGTTGATAAGGGCTGTTTTATTGAACAAGAGCATTGCTATTGAAGCTTTGCCTACTTAATGCCAAACCTATTGCATTTCCTCTCTTCTAATCTAAGGAAGCTTTTGCTTTTAATGTGAAGCGGCAACATCAGGAGGGATTTGGTTTACATCAGCAGGCACATAACGCAGCTCAAATATAGTTGAGAGTGATTCGAAAACAGAAAAATAAGGCTGATATCTTAGAGTACAAACAGGGTACTGGACACTGTTTGCTGCTGGGCGGCCGGATCAATAAGGGGATCATTTTTGCTTATGCTGTATTTATATAAATTCACTGTCTTGAAAATGTTTGGAATTTTTATCCTTTTTTTTTTTTTTTTTAATTAATAGTAAAGAATAACATTTATGGGAACCAGAAAATCTCCCTTTGAAATGTCGATTGTCTCTTCTCTCTTTCTCTTCGGATGTTGATTACATTGTTTGTGTTCATATTGTGAAAAAGACTTTTTGTGTTCGGTGCACTTTTTCCCAGCTTTGGGCTGATGTGTACCAACTTATGTGACAGTTTTACACTGAAGCACACCTCTTGTAAAGAGACAAGTAGACCTCGGGGAAAGAGGCTTATAGTGCCAAGGTGACTCTATATATATGTGTGTGTGTGTGTGTGTGTGTGTGTGTATGAACGTCTTCAATACTGACTCATCCTTCATAATGAACGCAGCCTGCACCCCTGAGGGCCACCCCGCACCCCCCCACTCTGTCTCTCTCTCTTTTTTCTAGTTCCTCCTTGTGCTCTCTTCGCCATTTCTGTCCCCCTCCCCTCTTTTTCGCTCTCTCTCTCTCTCTTGCTCTCTCTCTCTCTATCCCTGAAGCTCTCTCTATCTGTCTCCAACTTCCTTTGTCTTGCTTTTCTCTCCCTCCTCTCTCCCATGTGTATATCCTCCCTGTTTTCTTTCATCTCTTCTTCCTTCCTAACACTTCTTTCTCCATCTCTTGCAATTCCTCTCTCCAGTGTTGTTTAGCCAATGGCTGTCTACAGTGACTGACAGCATACAAACAAGACTCTTGGGTTGTCGGCTAGAAGCAAACACACACACACCCACAAACATACACACTCACTTAGTCTCACTTAAGGAGATGATTATAAACGTCATATAGCAAATTTGAACACACAAAGCCACTCACACACATTTAAATTCATCTGGAGAATGTCATACACACCATGTCACTGCATACACACACGCTTCCCCATCTGTCTAAACGCTGCCATGTACATACTGCACTGATGGATTGGCCAGAGGCGTGCACACGCAAACACATGAACACAAACACAAATACACTACCTAAAAAGAGACACATGCATAAGTCACATAAAGGCTTTGGTATTCAGCTGTGTACACATACACACACTCTCCCTATCTGCACATAGTGCTGCCACATACGCTTGCACTGATGGATAGAAACTCTGATAACCTCATCACCTGATGTCACTCAGTGCTCAACAGGCAAAGTTTTTGACTCAACAACACACACACACACACACACACACACACACACACACACACACACACACACACACACACAGGCAGTGCTTTTCGACATTTGTAGAGAAATTCCTTTTCAATTGCTTGTCTGCTTTTCATTGTGTACCATTTGTACTGCCTGTCGTACAACTCAGCTTATCTTGTTCCAAGGCTTAACTTGCTTAGGAGGTCATTGTAGTTAATTTGTTTTTGCTTCCACTTGATATCTGAAAAGCGCTCAGTCAAAAACGACATCCCGACCTCACTGTGATAAAATATGTGAAGATCTAATCTTCTTTTATAACAGACACTCAGATGCTTCAATTCATTACTTTTAAATGTCTCACAAACAGAAAAATCCAGTCCTAATGAACAAACCAGATCTTGCTCTCACGCTGTAGCAG
This sequence comes from Hypoplectrus providencianus, assembly GCA_028566105.1. Lineage (NCBI taxonomy): Eukaryota > Metazoa > Chordata > Actinopteri > Perciformes > Serranidae > Hypoplectrus > Hypoplectrus providencianus. The sequence continues at coordinate 19,133,234 of JAOWBC010001255.1, read as the reverse complement.
ATCTAATGATTGCAGTCCGTCAGTCTTTTAATCTTTGTTTTACGTCTGTCTGGGGCGAGCTGATCACAGAAGGTTTATTAAAATGGAAATGAGTGTGGTTTTATTTATTTCTCATAAAGATTCCTCTCATTAATATGTTAGCCTTTATGACATGAATATGAAGAAATCAAACAGACAGCTTTACTGTTGCCTTTTATTTTTTTGTTTACTGCTCAAGGCTGATGTCACCAGCCACCAATAATCCACTTGACATGGATGAACCCAGCAGGTTCTATCCTACTGCACATCCGATTTTCTTTACCATCAGAAGCAGACGCCAACGTCTTCTCGTTATTCAAGCAGACTACATGAGGTAGCCTGAGAAAACACTTTGTGAAACTTTGCCCATCCGGATGAACGGCGCCTGCCCCCCTTTGAGCCACCCAGCCTGGAGATCCACACTCAACCACCCCAGTCGGATCAGCTCCAGGAGCTGGCGGCTCGGAGGAAGGCAGGTGCCAATTGGCAAATGTTTGATGCTGCATCTGGTTGGCTCGTTTTTGACAATTTGTCATAAGCTTCTGGGTGACTATGGTTTTTTTTGTGGGTTTTTTTGACAGAGACAGAGAAAATTACTGATAGAATCAGTGTAGTTTTAATTTCTTAGCAGTTAGCAGACCACCAAAAAGATTTATTATCAGTATTTCCATAGAATTAGGATAAGATTGTTTTTGTCCTAAGTTCTTTTATCATTAAAAACAGTCGAGATTTGTAACCATGACTGTTATGAGCTGTAACTGGTACTGCTGTATTTCGTAAATTACCTTCCATTCACACAAAAGATAAATAAATAAACAGCACTGACAAAATTACAAAAATAAAAAGAGATGCATACACAATCCAGATGCATCCATCTAGGGCACATGGTTTTGATATAAATAACAAAGTCGTAAAATGCTCTGAAATCTCTGAATCCAACTGAATTACTGTTTTCTCTTTTCTTTTTATTCATTTGTAACATGTTTGCAACTTGCAAGCAAAGGTAATTATCATCACTTCCCATTTCCTAACTCCAGCTAAGCACTTCAAATCATATTTGCTGTTTCATGTCAAATTCAATGAGACAAGGGTTTGGCCATTTTGTGATCACATCTGTATTCCTGACCACAGGCAGATATCCACAGCATGTTATCACTTTAGGCGAGCTCTCATCAGTCCATAACACAGGATGAAGGACACATGCACAGAGAAATTATGCATCCCGATATTAACATGGATGAGCACCCACAAACATCTACCGTAACTTGTCCGTCAGCAGTGTAGCCAGTCATGATATTTCCACTCTGTTTGGTATTCAGGTCGTATCAGATCCAAGCAGACAAGTGACCAAGTAGTTGGCATGGGGATTTAGAAAACAGAAGCAGTCACTTGTCCCTCAAGAAAGTGGCTGTCACTTATTATTTTAGTTGTCATGTATAAGCTGTAGGGTAAGTACAGGAGCTACTAATGGAACACACTAATGCATGTAAACATAGTTCATGTCATTAATATGGAAGATTTGTTCACCTATAATTTACAACTAACTAGTTTTCCTGTCTTCTCCGCCTCACCTTTTTCATTTCCTTTAACATAAGTGATAAGTCACCGTGTGGATTTTCAGCCTTTCACACAGAGAGGGAATAAAATAAATTCTTGGCAGTTCCAAGCAGTGAGCAGAAATGACGGACAGAGATAAATAGATGATGGATGAAGCCAGACATGTTTTGTCACTTGTTACTCAGTGTGTCACTCAAAAATTTGAAGCATCACAGACAGTTAAGATAGTTAACTGTGTTCCTTTATTTTCTGCCTGTTTGCTAGCAATGGATCCATATAGACCCTATAGTTAAAAAGCAGATGTATTTTTGTTATGCTTGTCACTCAGAAACAATCCCCAACAGTGGAAGAAGAGACACTCTCTGTGTGGGTGCTCTTCGGAGGCATGTGATTGGCAGACAGGGGAGCCGGTGGCCACAGAATCCAGCGATGATGATCTGTCACCCACAACCCATTATACCAGTCACGTAGCCGGTAGCAGAGATGGGATGAATGCTGGGTCACCTGGTTTATTTTTCTCCTCGGTGCCGCAGCGATGTAGACAGACACAGTGGCTCTAGGTGCAGGAGTCAGGCATCATGACGTGTCAATTTTTAATGATAAATCTGAAGTTGTGTGAAATATAATGCTACACTTGTCATACAAACAAAATAAACATAGGGTTAAAACACTTTGAAAGGATCTCCAAGGACAGAGTAGACTGTTTGCCAGTAACCCCCATAACGACCGATATGATCGTTCATCCGAACGACAAGTGTGAGCATTTCATGGTTCACAAAGCGTTCTAAAAATAGCACACACATCATTATACATATATGCAAGATTCATTGTTGTAAAACAAATGCTTCAGTTTAGTTTTAACTGTATACAAAACCACTCATCTTACTTTAAGGCAAAAAAGGCTTGTAAGGCTCCTTGTAAGGCTTTTTAGAAGACAGTTTAAACAGAAAATACATTTATTCAAATGGCAGACTTGAAGTAGTAACAATAATGACATTTCTACCAGAAGTGACATAGTTACACAAAAGTGTGATGCACAAAACAGTTGTACTGTTCACTTTTCTTTTCAAACAAAGAGGACAATAACCCTGTTCTACTGGGTTAAAGTGTCAGGAGTCAGATCAAGTATCAAGAGCAGATCCAGACAGGCTTTCAGTGATCAGAGTTTATCCAATAGCAGGCGAACTGGGTCTTACAGGCAGGTTGCTTCAACTGACAAGCAGGCAGCAAAACTCCAAAACACGACCAACAAAATATTCCAAAAAGCAGGCAAGGATCAGTATCAAAAACAGGGGGAACATACTGGCAAATTCCAACAGGTTTACTTACAAGGCGTTCAAGGAACAAACAACACATACTGAGCAGCAATCTGACAAAACTAACTCAACGGCAGGGCTTAAATACTCAAACTGAAGGCAGACAATGAGACACAGGAGATCATCGAAAATGGCAGGGAAAGAAGGAAGACAGGAAGTAACCAAATTAAGGACATGGGCATGTCGTAGGCACATGACAAAACAAAGTCCAGGTGGGGATCCTGGTCTGTTTGACCCCAGAGTACAACTCCTGTGTCTCATACTCTTCACTGGCATGCATGAATACAGCTGCAACTGTGAAATATGAGTGTGTGAGTGACTGGCAGTCCCTGCAACAGATGAACGTATTCCCTGATAAAAATGCATGATACACATGTGCCAGGGGTGTAGATGTAGTCTATATTGATCCATATTGTAAGTCTCAGTCATAGCTGACAGTGAAGAGGGACTGAGGTCAGGTCAACAGCTTGTGGAGTAGACTCTCCTGCCTGGCCCCATCACTGATGCTAAGACTAAGAGAAGATCACTGTCTACTCGTTTGCTTGAAAGATGGATGAGAAAAAAAGGCAATCAAGAAACACTGATGCTCAGTCAGCTCAGTCTGAAAATGCTTTATGTGTCGCTCTGAAGTGATTTGTAATCAGTGCTAGAAACCTGTTACTGTAGCAATTTAGGTCCCTGAAATTATAGACTGAAAGTCAGAGATGTCAGGCTGCCAGCACTGGATCACTGTTGTGGTAAATATATATATTTTTTCCCTGTGATAATTCAGTGATTGAATTGCAGTTCCAAAGAAGAAGTAATCAGTTGACTTTACGTTTTGCAGTGCATTGAAAAACCTTATAATACCATTTACCTTTTGCTTGTAAAGACATTGGTGTGTACAGATGTTCATCATCACATTTGATATCATAATCAAATGAAAATGGTGCCTTGCATTGAGTAATAACACACTGGTGCTGCCGACACCTTGTTTAGCTGATAGCACGCAGTTTTCAGCAGCACGGTTGCATTATAGATTAAATGTGATCTTTGTGTTTGGAAGGCAAATAAATGACTGCAGCTGTACTGATAAACACATTTCTTTTCACGTTTCTCTTTTCCTTTTTCTCTTAATTCACCCTTCCCTTCACCTCATTTGTTTTTTGTTGGTTTTTTTTTTTTTTTTTTACATTGAGGGTTGATTCACCAGACATAATACTTATGTGTTTCTCCGTCTGACATCAGTGTTTCAGCCAGTTTCAGATTGTGTCTTGAACATGTTTTGTAGCTCAGAGGACCTGAAGAGGAAGCGCTGAAGTGAGTCAACGGAGAGATACTAACAGACAGAACCTGTCAGTCTCTCCTGAGACTGGTCATGTCACTCTAACGTTCACTTACAGCACAAATAGACAGCAGACATCCAGAATCTTTCTCTATCTCTGCCATACGTCAGCCGTCCTTTCTGAAAGAGATGAAATAGACATCTGGATTATAAACAAATTAAAGGCAATTTTGCTTCAATCTTTGTTAGGCTAGGCTACTGGACCAGTGTTTTCTTCCTCCACAAAAGAAGAATAAATGCATAGATGGATGCCAAAATATGTGTTAATTTCTCAAATATATAGAAGAATTGTGTTTATTTAAACAAGTGCAATAGAGCTGTATGTTTCTGTGCTCGAATATTTGCTCCCAACATCTTGAAAGTCATCGAAAAGTTTCTGAATTATTTGTACACATGAAGGTGGAAAGCCCTCATCTAACCACTGAGCCTTGCAGGATTACTTCCTGTCTCTCCCCATTCAGCCAGCATTTTTTCGATTTATTTTATTTTTTACGACGGCAGAGAATGAGCGGGTGACAGCAGTGAAGCAAGCAGACAAACACAAGTGTGAAGAGGCATTGAACCTTTGCTGTCATTTGTCACTCAGAGTCTCTCTCTGGCTGCAGAGGTGAAGTGGGACACAGCTGTTGGTGAAAGCAAGGTGATGTTAACTGCGCTTGTCAACTCGTTCCTTTGTGATTTTGTGTGCGATTTGTAAGGGTGAGAGGTTTGTGTGGAATGAGCAAAGCAGTGGGAAACTCTCTGCTGTCATTTGTCAGTCAGAGGTGATTCGGGACGCGGGGGCTGGCCCGCACGTTGGCGACAACTGTGTGCAGCGACTGTGGACACTGAGGGATGTCTGTTCGTCTGCAGCTGCGGTCAAACACAAAGCACAGCCGAGTACTTTGGAAAGGTTAATATCTGTCCTCCTGGGATAGCTGACACATCATGCAGTCTCTCCCCTGTAGCTACATCATTTTCACTGAAACTTCACTCACAAATGGAGACATCACTGAGAAAAGCTTACACAGTCTTTGGAGCTGTAGACTGAAGTTGGATTTACGCACCTAAATTTGTCACATAAAAATGAAGCCTACGAGTGCACAGTCTGTAATATGGTTTAGCATGCTTTTAGCAAAAAACAGCAGTGAAAAAAAAACTATGGTGTTAGCTCTCCATAATTGCAAAATCATCAAAAAAAAACAACAACTATCAGCTCACATGCTCTTGCCAACTCTTTGCCCGTCAGTTCTCACCCTTCTCTTCCTCACAATGTTCACAAACCAGCACAGAATGGGCTAATCAATGCAGACTGTTACATAAATGACTGCAAAGAATACATCCTTGAAATACTTAGTTTTAATTAGTAAAACTGCATATGAGGACATCCAAGTTGCAGGGAGAACGAAACTGTTTGACCAATAGTGAAGAAAGCTGGATTTACCAGGAACTACAGAAACTGGGAATCCTTTCTGGAAGCGTGATTGGACCATAAACATTCTGTCATCCAATCAACAGAGACTCTGGCTTTTGTTTCGCTGTCTCAGCCTGTGTCAGCCATCTGTCAGCAGCAGCTCCTCAAGAGTTAATTGGACAGTTGCTGGCTAGCTTGTCTTCACCAGGCTGACTGACGGCTGAAAAACTCACAGAAGCTAAATAGTTTTCATGCCAGCTCGCCTGGAAGTGAACATTTAGTTAATGTTTTTCCCTCCCCAGTGTCATGGGTGCCCACAGTAACACAGTTAAGCTCAGAGTGGAAATAATGAATGTACATATGGTCAATTAGTTCAAAACAGATTTACGCATATTTTTCATGATCTCAACAGCTGTCCCTGCAGATTATGCTTCCTGAAAAGACACAAAAATAAAACCTAAAGCGTAGGTTTAGGTGTCAGTGAGAAACCCAAATGCTTGATGTCAAAAAAGCCTACAAAACACTCTATATATGAATTGGCCAGTCTGAATTCATGGAAAAATTATAACTATAAACATAGACTTAATCCTCGATTCACTGATGCACTTAAGCAAAGTATCTCACACAAAACTGCCCTGCAGAGACAGTTCAGAGTTTATTTGTCATAATGCATTTCATCATCCCATTTCTTTTTTATCTTACACAGATACTGCTTTTTACTTTATGTAGGGTTCATGTATAAAAAACACATCAGTGTAGAACTTCCTGTCAAATCACCTTTTACCAAATCCAATTATTTGTCCGGCTTTGTTATTTTAGCTGTCCATTCATAGAGAGCTCCAGATGGACGTACCATGTGGACAGAAAAGTGACGGCTGGCGAAGCACAGCTGCTTTGTTGTCTGTTATAACTTTAGTTGTCATTATTAGAACAGATTTCTGGATGAAACAAGAAAACATGTAGAAAATATGCCAACAAATATATTTTATGCAGGTTAGAAACTTTGCAAGCAAATGTCAAAAGCTGGTACAATGTTGCTCTAAGACAAAACTATGTTGTTGTATCACAGTCTGCATTACTGCAAAAACAGAGCATCAGAGAAGTGATACGTAATGCTGTTATAGCCAGTTTAGTCATAGGACTGCAATGCAAGGGAAGGAACGTTACAAATAAGCATGTTTTGTTAGTCTTATTGAGTTTGAATAATTCAGGTGTCCTGACAGACTCCTCTCACTATATTCTGAGCTACAATATACACATGTACTCCTCAATGCAGGAGATATGCTGATCGTCCTGCCCTGTTCCCACTCCGTGCATCAAGTTATTACTTCAGCACAAGTCAGTTATCTTGATGACACAGCTACATTATTTGATTCCATGTTAAAGAAGCCAAGTGTGATCACAGCAAATCTGTACACTGTTGTTAGCTGTATGTGTGAAACCTTCCTGTTCAATGCCAATTTAACTTGACCACCTTGTTCTTGTTTATTTCTACTTTCTGTCACTGATGTTGCTGATGGTGTCCATAGTGCTTTTGGCTGCTGTTTGATTTCACTAAGCTTACTAAGTTAGTGTTTCACTGTTGGTTAGAAAAGAAAAGATGAAGGGGAAAAACATCTAATATATGTGCTTTTTAATACATCGGTGGTAGGTTTCTACTTTTAACAGGAACATTGATCTCCTTTGGTTTAAAGTAGGATTTAATATATCTGAAAAGTTCCTGTTCCTGTTAACAGGGAGCTGAAGGAACCCTAGCCCCTGAACTGCTGGAAGTGTTATAATGTGAAACAGATGGAGGAAGTGCTGAATTAGCATTAACAGCAAATGGCAGGAACAGCAAATTAACACGTCGTATGGGAGCAAATCAACAGTGCCTACCTTTTTAAACTGCGGGAACAAGACATAAAGTCACGTCTCCAATAAGAAGAGCCTTATCCTCTACCTGGACAGTATATGACATTTTTAAGGTATTACAGCTTCACTTTAATTTGAGCTCAGAAATCTTTCCCTAAACCTTAAACTCTTGGTACAGGAAATTACTTTGGCTACATGACATCCCACAGCATACCACACCTGCTGCAATTTTAAACATGGTTTAACAAAGTTAGAATCCATCCCCTAATCCAACTCTGGCAGCGTCAGAGCCAGGCCAGGCCACCAGGAGATCGAGGAAGTTGTGCAATTTAAAGGAAGAGCAAGAAAGAAAGATAAGAAGTGAAGAGGAAGAGGGGAAGAAGTTGAGAGGAAGGCAGAAAGATAAAGAAAAGATGCTATACATGCACTGGCTGTTGGCATACAGCCCTTAGGTAGCTGTTATGGTAGCTTGACTTTCTGAGCAAACTGCCTCCTGTGAAGCAGTCAATAATTTCAATAAGGTGGTTGCCTCTAAAGTGGATTTTTGGACTAGCGGTATGAGGTTGAAATTTCCAGAATGACCTAATTCAAGTTACTTCCCATCCTACACATTTCTCATTACATTCCTAGTGTAAATGACTCGCAAACTCTCCAAAATAAGCGATGTATCATGTGACCTTATAGCAAGGGCAGACTATAAGTTAAGCGTGGAAAAAAATACAGATAGCAGGGCGGTTAAAGTTTGATAGATTTTTGTCTGTGTTTGCACTCACACGAAAGTTAATCATGTGTTTGGAACTCATGAAAATATCTTTGGTCATTTATTAAGTTGGTAATATTATGTAACTATAATGCCATGCAGTGTTTATTTAGGTATTGCACACTTTCCAAATGGTGGCACTTTCATATATACATTCTCCCTTTTTAAATAAGTTAATACAATAAGCAGAAAAATAAGAGAAAAAAACAAAACAAAACAACCACATCACTTTGCTGAAATGTCTTCTTAACTGTAACTCTGCTACAATCCTGCTGGCATTATTATAGTGAGTTTAAATAATGGACTTTCCCCAAGGAGAACGGGGTTCCTATGTAAAAACAGAAGTAAACAATTTTAAAAGTAACTTCCATGGCTCCCATCCTGTGAATCACGTTTTTACATAACTTGCAGTTTATACATACATTTATTTACTTTTTTTGTAACAATTAACAGGGATGTCTTTTACCTTAAACCTAGGTTTGGGGTTTTTCCGCATTAGTTTACTCGCTCATGTAAGTCTGTTCAATTGTTTAAGTTGGTTTTCATCCACAACAAATGTAACATGAAATAGGCCTCAAGGACTACATTAAATGTACTGGCTTATGGAAAAGTTGCAAAACAAGATACTCAAAGTCATTTCCTCAAGCAGGGCCCCCCTATACAGTAATGTATCCACATGGTCAAAAGGCAAAGGACAAGCAAAGTGCTTTCCTAGTTTCCTAATTTGTGAATCCTTTCAGCAGGTCTCTCACCAGTTTCCCTAGGCAAATGTGACACATCTCTACCCCCTCTCTCTCTCTCTCTCGCTCAACTCTAGGTCTGCTGGCTGACATAAAAGGTTGTGTGAAAAATTACAACAGTCCTGAATATTAGAAATGCCTGCAAAATAATTTCCCAGCCTATCCATCACCACAGAGACACATGGGTTTATAGTGTGTGTGTGTGTGTGTGTGTGTGTGTGTGTGTGTGTGTGTCTTTTGTGTGCATGGACACCTAGAAGTCATGGTGATCTGTGTGTTGTGTATGAGTGTTGTGGGTGTTTTGTGTGTATAACCTTGTATACAGTACGGTTTCACCTAATGGGACAGTTTGCCTGTTAACCTCACCACGATGAGGGAATTCATCATTATCTCTACAACTACTGCATCAAAAAGGACGCTCGCCCACTCACACTCTGTCGACCTTGCACATACCAAACTCTCACAGGCATCCCTTTTTCCAAGAAAGCAGCTGAGTGAAGGCAGGCCAGGTGATTGAATGAGTTCAGTCAGGTATTCTGCACCTTGAACCTGAAGCCACATGGCCCTTTCATGGATCAACTGGACAAGCCTGAGCTTTAAATTCAGCTTTCATATTTTAAATCTTTTTGATAACACTAACCTTGGCTTCCTATACTGCAGCACAACACACTCTTCCCACCCTCCTCTCCAACTTTTACCCACATTTCCACTGTTGTCTTCTGGCATCAAAACCGTGAGTGAACATACATTGATAGTGTGCAGTTGCCCCCTGTGACAACATTGGATTAGAAATGTTGGAAAAAAGTTACCCCCATTTCTCACTTAGACATAAAAACATCTAAAATAGGGTCCAGGTTCAGAAATGCCAAAGTTACCCTTCAATTAAAAGAAGTAGAAATAAATGATGAATGATTTCCTGGGAATTTAGTGCAAATATGTTGCGTCTAAAAACTGAATGTTGGTTAGCAAAACCACAGCTAATACACAAAAGACAAAAAAAAAATAGGAGTGTAATACATGTGATCTGGAAGGATTGTTAACCGTGGATTACTTGTATTATCAGTGTTTTTTTTTCCTTTCACTGCTTCACTGTTGGCCAGACATACATAGCATTCGTAAGCTGAAATCTGACCCTGATGCTTTTTGCATTTGAGGGTTTATTGATTCTGAAAACTTCCCTTAGGTGCTTTTCAAAATGCGCCTTGAGATGTGGATAAGTGAGGTAGCATGAAATAGGGGGAGGGAGGAAATGACTACCGCCTATGGAGAAAGAGGAACATGGGCCATAATTTAGGCCACATGGCATTTGTTCCAGTCAATTAGTTTGTTCTACAGCTGTCTGCAGTTTCCACAACAGGTCTCTGTAGGTGTAGTTATACATGTGTGGGATCACACTGTGTCTGCATGCTGCACACATTGTCAGTCTGTGGTACTGTGTCTCCAGACTCAGTGCACCACACAGGCCTTCACAAGATATTAAATATATAGACAAATGAAAATTAGATTATTGCATAAGAAAGGGATATGTGCTGACAAATGATAAATGGATGCCATGGTTATATGGGAGAATAGAGTGATGTACTTAAATAATGACTTCAACGTACAAAATATATATTTATATATGTGATGCTGTCACTACCACCTAGTGGTGACCTAGTTTCTCCTCCGGAGCAGAATGACACCTGTCCCTGATCAGCTATCACACACCTGTCCTGCATTTCCACTAATCACCTCCTGGCTACATAAGCTCCAGTCCAACACACAATCATCACCAGATTGTTTCTTCACCTTCATGCAAGACTTTCCTGCGTTCCACTCGGATTGATCACCTGTTGCCGACCTCCCTCACTGCCCTCCGGTTTTCCCCTTCTGCCTGCTCCTCCCTCGCCTGGTTCTGCCTTCTGTCCCCGACTTTGCCATCCAGCCGACTTCCTTGTTTGCCAATCTCCTGCCAGACCTTGACCCTCTCTTTGCCTGCCCCTTAGAGCCAGCCCACCGAGCTCTGCTGTCTCACATCTGGGTCCCACCTCATGAACTGCCCCGTGACAGATGCTAACCCATAGACATACATCAAAAGAACCTACATATTGAAAAATAGAAATGCAGTAGAGTTCAGTTCGTTGTTTGTTGGTAAAACTGTTGTTTTTTTTGTGTGTGTGAGTGTGTGTGTGTGTGTGTAATTACCATTGTGCTGGGAGTTGTTGATTTGTCTTTGGCAAGCAAACATTTGTAGATTTTATAGCAATGAAGCCCATTTCAATTGGCAGAGGAAGAGAAACAGACATCCAAGCAGAAGATTGTTTGTTATCTGATTAGTTGTTGTTATTGTTGCCAATCTAACTGATTTGCCAGCTATTGTGTTGATTATACTCATTTGTTGCTTTTGCTTCATAAAGAAAAGTATGAAATTGGTGCCAGTTGAGCAAAGCTAAAATGGCTATAGAGAAAAGACAAAAGAAAATAAAATTGTGTGTGTGATCTTTATGTATTTTAATTAGTACACACACATATACAAATATATATTACAAGGGTTGTAATATTGAGTTGTGTCATCTTCTTAAATGGGTTAACAAGCATCATAAGTTAAGATCTGCATAATGTAAGGGATAACACATTTATAAAAAAAATGGGACAAATCAGTGAAATAATCTGAATTCCCACTGGAGCAGATTGATAAGTAAGGGTATCATCAGCATAAAAGTGAGCATTTGGATTAGTCACATCTAAATCTAGACTGTTTAAAACAATTGCAGAATAATGGATGTCCTAACGCTGGTCCCTGGGGAACATTATGTAGTGGAACTGGGAATGGGTCAGTTTTATTTCCACATGCTTTGATTCAAAAGATTTCACTGGATTTGTGGGACAAACTTGTACTCACCAGTGTGTGATTCAAAATTCTGTGGTTACTGTGTCATAAGTAAAAAGCTGCTCAACGATGCCTGGCTGGATACTTAACTGACTCATTTACTACTTTACTACTTTAAAGACAGTTATGGCAGTGGTTTTTCCTGTAAAATAGTGAATAATGAATGCTTTCAGCTGCTCACAGAGGATTTAAAAGGGTTTTAGACAGGTGAGAAAATTTGGAAATGGGCTTATTATGATTAAGCAATGCAGAGTCACCAGCTTTATGTAATAGAGGGACAAGAAAAGACTTCCAGATAAGAGTGGTGTTATTTGGAGCTAAAGATGATTTAAAATTGTATGTCAGTGGAGAAGCTTTGGCTAAGGATTGCAAAGACTTGTCAGTTTCCCAGTCTCTAAAGGTGTAAGAGCTTTCTGTACCTCAGTGGCTGTGAAGGAAAAATAAGTCTTCCAAATAGTTCATGGGGGGTCGTAACTGACGGTTATGCTGCTCAAAGTGAAAGCTTAACATATAAAACGAGGACCTGGAGTCAATGGAGTGAATGTTAAAATATCCAGACACCTTAGAACTGTACTTATCCGTGAGTCATTGACTATGACGTGTGAGCACCGACAGACAATAGGATTCAGAGAAACAGTCACTGCGACAATCCAAGTTGCCTGATACAGGCACAGATGTGGACGGACCAAAAGCCTGCCAGTCCGCAGTAGTTTACCTGGGTGGTAAAACAGTCGCCAGTAATCTTGGTAAGATAAAACATCTTCTGACATTTAAATGGGAAGAGCCTGGATAGAGACAGAGTATAAGCCTGTGATTCAAGAGCAGAAATCGATATGTGCACAGACAAAAGTAAAGACTCTGTTAAGGTGCTTTCTCAGATTAAATCAATGAACACTGTTATTTAAAAAACTGCGACTCAGTGAAAAGTGAAAATGGCTATTAAACTTTTAATATGTGGAAATATATTTGTATATTTTAGGCATTGTTTGCTATGGTTAAGATATTTTTTTCTTTTTTTGAACATTGATTAGATCTCTTACCTTGACTCTATAGAGGCCAAAATACAGTGATAACATGCATATTTTAGCTTTTTAAACTTAAACACACTTAAAAATTCATACAAGCTCTCCACTCTTATAGCAGAATGAACAGTTCAATAGCACCCATAAGCAACACACAAGCCAATCACAATACACAGCATGCTAAAAAAAAATAGCACGCACTTCATTAAACATACATATACACTGGTGCATAAAAATGTAAGGTACCTAAATAGAATGATGCGTCACGAACCTTGTGCCACTGAAGTTAAGGGAAAAAAAACAGACGTAACATTGAAACAGAATTTACCTAAGAAGTCATTCACTTTTATTTTCACATGGGACATGAACCCTGGTTCTCCTGGGTGCAGTCTGTTGTGTGTTTTGCCATTTAAACTCCACATTGCCTTCAATCATTATTGCTATGTCAGTAATAGGCAGCAGTCTAAAACGTAACTCAGAGTTGTGTTTTGCTGCCTGTACAAAAGCCCTATATTGTCGTTTTTGTGGGAAGTAATATGAATGTCTTACCAGAGATTTACCAGTGTGCTTTAGATTTAAATATAACCCAGCCATGCTAAAAGCATATTACAATAACAACTCATCTGTCTCCCAAATTTAATTTAACGTTGAAAATAAAAGACCGGTTTGGAGAGAATTGGGACAAAAGAAAGCTGCAACAAACAGATCCAAGGAGTGAGAGAGGGAGTGAGAGAGCTTAAGGATGAATGGAGAGATTTAGTCATTTTCTTCTGTTTGTTGATGTTTTCCCATTGTATTCAAGGCTTTGGCAATATTGTTCCTGTGTACCATTCATGCCAATGATGCATACTGGATTGAAAATGAAACAGCATGCAGTGTGTGAGATCTGGAGAAAGAAGGAGAGCTGTCATGTTCAATCAGAATGTGGCTCCAGTGTTGCACCGTGGAGCAGTGAGGTGGAATAAAACCACCTGATTAATTTTAACAGCGTCATCCTCATGTTTTTGAAAGGAGAGACGGAGAGTATGACTGAGATTAGAGAGGCAGCGCAGTGAGTGCACAAACTAAGCTAATTCTGTTTTAATGCGATTCTCCTTCTGTGTTCTTGGGTGTGCCCATGTTAACTATATTATAGTATGTATGTTTCCATATATGACACTAGTTTTTGTATTTCTGTGTTCCAGGGAGTGAGTGGGTTTGTCATTCCCCAGGCCTGTTGTGTTATGGCTTATTGAATAAGCTCCATGCTCCACTGTATATTCAGAGTAATGACTATAGATCTTACAACAACACTGAAAACCTCTGGCTGGTTTAACTTATCGATCTGACACACTCTTATCGCTTTGCTATGCACCCATTTGTTAGTTTGTGTGTGTGAGCGGGTTCAGATAAACCAATACATACGGGGTTAGGATTGGGCTTTTGTCAAAAATCACATATCATACCATCAAGGTTACCAGCCTCTCTTATAATCACGTTTATGTGATAAAATTTGTTATAAAATGGATCAATGCTGATCACATGTGGGGGAACTATTACTCTGAGCAGATTCTGAAACTTTGGTTTAGATTTGTCACATATTTCTATAAATAAGCATGAGTATTATTTTTTCCAGAAAAGTAGTATAATATTGTCTTAAGTCACAGTCAGATTAGGCTGCACATATTTGGGAAAAAAAAGAAAAGGAAATATATATAGAGAGAGATATTTCAACAAAAAGTATGAGATTTAGCATCATTTTGGCTTGAGAAGGTAATGAACAAATATCACCCAAAAATTGAACCACATTGAAGGTGCCAACAAACAAAAAGGTTTAAAAAAAAAAAAAAAAAAAAAAGGTTCTTTGTTACCAAAGTTGTGATCAGTCAAGAATATATCGTTTAAATATGAATATCTATTTACAGACTGTGTGGGCTGATATGCACAAGAATATCATTTTATCGTTAAAGAGCTCAATAAAATATGCAATAATAAGGAACAGTATCTGTTGGAATAACTCCGTAAGAATATGCCAATTTCTATTCTCTTGGGGAACATGTGTTTTGACCCCACTGGCTCTCTACTTTTATCCCACTGGTTAGTTACTGTATATCCATGTGGGAAGTCCTGCTCAGGGCTGCAAAAGCTAATCAAGACAAGAGTCAAATTACAAATAACTCCTGCATAAAATGAGACCGGCAGAGAATCAAAAGATTCTTATTACAAAACAAATTATATTGGTATAGGTAGAGATGTGATGTAAAAGTACATGTTGAAGTGTCTTTTTGATTCTGAACATATATAATATGAGAGTGTAACCAACAGAGGACACACATCATGTAAGTGCAATATATCATACTCATGAGCTTTTTTTGTACTACAGTGATCCAGTCCACCCACTCATGAAACAAAGTTGTATTATTTTTGGGGGACAATGTCTCAAGTTAGAAGACATGGAGAAGAAGATGCCAATTTAGAGGTGTTGTTGTTGACAGGGAATTCTTATTTACTCCTTTAAGTTTTGATATTCCCCAACCAGTTGGACTCATTCCTTCTCTTTCACCTTCTCAACTGCTCTCTTTGTCTCATCCTTCTGGTCCCCCCGCCTCTACTGCACCCTGTGCCCTTTGTCCACTTCTAATTTGAAAGGCATTGTTGGTTTGTTGCACCTAACAATTAATGATATTCGCTGCAGCGCTCCGAACAGAATTCCCATCTTTACGGACAGTTTCATCAATATTTCAGAACATAAAAAGAAAGCTGGGAACCAGGGAAGCAAGACTAATTTGTTGTCATTGAGCGGCACATTCCATTGGAGAGTTACTCCGACTGAAACCTGGATTGGATCAATTCACAATGTTTGTGTAAGGTTTAAGATCCCCGCCCCCCAAAAGAACCTGATCTACTCCACTGAGAAACCTCACGAGGCCGAAGATGTTTGCATCAAAGAAAGTTATTTCAGAACAACCAGGGCAACATCTATCAAGCTCTTTTTTTTTTCATTAAAATGTGAATAATCAAAAGCTTAGAATAAAATAAGTAGTTGAATGTGCTGGATCATCAGATGTATGTTTCCATGACAGCTACTACAATACCCACAAGCCCCTTCACACTCTGCACTCCGAGCACATGACCAGAGCAGCTGTAGGCTTCCTTCACTGTCACTGCCCTCTGCACAGATTTGACATGCTACAGTAGCTGCCTGTCTGCTCTGTAAAGCCGTCCTAGTGCTCTGCATGGCTTTTTCAAAGGGAATTACTGATATCACATAGGTCTGATCCAGACGTTTATTTTTTTTAAAACTATTTACTTATGTTGAATGTAGCATAACTGATCACAAACCTGCAAAAGTCCACCATGCCACCCAGTTTGCACACAACAGTTCTTACATTTTTTCAGATTTTGTCTTAAAATTGTCAAAAGTCATAGTTCTTGCAGCACCACAATGATGTCATAATCAGCTATTTTAATCATGTTTAACGTTACAAAGCACATTGAGTTCCATAAGTTTTTACCTTGTTGTGCAAGAATCCACAGAGTTTATGAACAGTTTCCTGTTGGCACTTCCATTTACATCAGGATATTTACCAGGTCATGACTTTTGGAAAGAGACATTGTTTATGAGAGTTTGAAATATTTTTTTATGGTGTTTCGAGCCCCAGAAGTAACGTGCCATTCAGTTCTGTTATATTTGAGAAAAGGCATCTTAAAGCCAATATCCCCAACATTTGACAAGTCAAAAAATGATGGGGGTTTTTTTTATTATAATTTTTTTTATTTGATGATCCAGTGAAAATGAGAGAAAGTAAGAAAATTAAGTGATTTTAGTCCTCACCATCACACCTTTACCCATGTATGAAAATAAACATTATTTGTTAATAATCCAGAATCACGGCAAAGTGACACAAAAGGTCCAGCACCAAGGCAAATGTAATCAAATCTTAACTTCTTAAAGCGTTTGCTTATTCAGAACAACGTGTGTCTTTTATTTTCAATAGTGATTTCTGTGATTTAAGTGCACTCACCTTTGTTTGAAGAGCCTCCCTGTTGAGATCCAGATACTCCCCTTTACCCCGGCTAACCTCTCTTCCTCTAACTTTCTAACTTGATGGGTTTTCTCAGCGGGGTTCCTTTCATCGGTCTTTCTGATTAAAATGTTGGATATGAAATGTGTTCTTGAGGATTCTCTGCCTGATTGTTATCTATGATTTTAGCACCCTGTCAGTCTGACCAGGATAGAGGAATGATTTTGCAGCGTTTCACAAAGCACTCACATGCTTTGACAGTGCCCCACTGGCAAAGCCTCCTGGGATATGTTAAAGTTAAATTCTAACACGAGTACAACACATACATCAAGTGTAACTTATCAGTTTCCCTCCTGTTGCCAATCCTGGATGTAGTGGTTATTGTATGATGCTCTTTGATGATGAATATGCATTAATAACAGCATGCTGACATTAAAAATACATCTCTTGTAGCCTGTTAGGAGTGTTTTCTGTAAAACAGGATCTGACTGGATGAAGCAGACGTTTATGAATACATGGTACTCCCATCTCTCATCAATATTACACTGCTCATCACTGACTAATTTTAATATGTCCTGCTGGGTATCTGAAGAGCCTTAAAAGCTCAGAACATGCTTTAAATTGTCTTAACTTGAGTTATTACATACTATCGTTGTAAACAATGACATTCATCTTGGTCTTTAGTTAAGATGAGCAAATAAAACAAGAATACCAAAAATGTGTTTCTATGTAAAATGTGAATGGACAGCAGATATTATTATACAAATATTCTGAAAGTCACTTTTGATGTTTAAATATTTGAGAACCATGCGTATTTGTGATTGTTCTGTAATTTTAATTGGCTGTAACCCTCTGGAGTCCAGGGTATAACTGGCCGTTTTTGACTATTTTTGATTTTATCTTCATATCTTACCTTGAAATATGTTTACCTTGCCTTGTCTTTTCAGCACAACCACAGCTGTGAAATTTTACAGATTATTATTACTTTGAAAACCAAAAATGTAATATATATTGCAAATATAAGGTGTCCATTTCAAAACATATTTACAAAACAACAAAGTGATACAGAACAATTTACAAAAACAGGCGTCAGCTCTGTTTCCAGGGCTCAGCACAGGTTAGGATTAGGCTCTGATGCCGGAGTGAGCAGAGATCTGGACCTGTGGCGCGCAATAAATATTAAATAATGACACAGCACACTAAACTGACTAAACTAACCACATATCCGTTAAATCTCATTATTATTGCTCATTAAATCTGTCAAAACTGACGCTATACAATATTTCTTGCTATTTGCTTTCAATATTGCTTGTCACTAACTCGCCGCCCCCACAAACACAAAATTCTCTGCTTCCCCTGCAATCAAATGCCATGATTTTTTTTTTATTTTTTATTTTTTTAGTGGTTGATGTTGTGCATTTTTCCACAAATAGGAAAGAGGTGGGTTTTTGTTTTTTTGCTTGCAGGCACTTTCAACTTGCAATAGAAAGCAGAACAGCCCGTCTGCAGTTTCTTCCTGCTCCCAACGTGACAAAAATAATCCGGACAAGTGTGGCTGATTAATTTATCATAAGTATTGTTTTGCTATGTTATATGCTATGTTATGTCGTCCTGAATCGGTCATGTCATGATGACTCTCAGGGTTCAGGTGGAGCTGACAAATCGTAATTTTAAAGTCACTGTGAGACGATACAGAATAGTAAAGGCTCTCCACCCACATGTTGTCGGATCAGTATCAGGGAGAACTGAGCCCAACCACAGTCCTTTGAAATATCTACAAATGTTATTTCAGTTGACATTCAAACACTTTATTTATTATACTGCTCTAATAATTTAAATTATATTTGTATCATTTAAAAAAAAATCAAAAAAGAAAACTCATTAGAATGTAGACTCCAAACAAATCAGTGGATTTTTTGGACTCTGATAAGGAAACTATACATGTGTGCAAATTAACTTTGTTTTCGTTGAACTTGTCAATTATTCTCTAAATAACATCTGATATTCTCTCTTTTAGGATGGAATGGGGAATCTGCGGGTCACTAAAGAAGGTGTCAGATTGGAGGGAGTCTCAGAATTTCTATTGCCTCTATACGTCAAAGAGATCCAGTCTCGCAGGGTAAGATGAGCGTGTGTGTGTGTTTGTCCCTGTGTTCCCACCTCTGTAATGAGCAGAAATCAGATGCTGTCCCCTGCAGTCTGGCTCGATTTGTCATGTATGTGACACATTATAGCCCTGCACATGAGCCAGCACTCTTCCATATCTCCATTCATCACACACAGAATCATCATTGATCCCGTCAGCTGAGGCAACACAGACACTATGTCACTCTATATGTGACAATCCTCTTGACGCTGTGTGCGTGTGTGTTGGAGCATGTGTGTGTTCATATGTATGAAAGACTGTAATGGTGTCACGCTGTCACAAACACATGGCGTGTGTGTGAGGAGAGCTGAATTTCAATTGCATAGCACGAGATTAATGGTGTGATAAAGCGGGATAGAAAGATATAGGACAATTGATAGACATGAAATTTATGAAAAATGTAATGCTCCGTGTCGCTTTGGTGTTGTTTCTCATGACTGCAAAACTAAAAATATGTGTGAAGATAAATGTGTTTAATACCAAAATCTGACATTGCTTATGAAGGTTCTATTCCCATAACAAGATAAGATGTATTTTATTGCTCAGACAGTGTCCTAATTGAAGGTGACTTGAAGGAGCATCAGTGAAATAATTTACTGCAGCAATTTTTATTGCAATGTTTTTAAAGTCTCTGAGCAACACATTTCCCTGTTTTGAGCTGTTTCCAGTTATCCCTGGCGCTCACTATGAACTGACCATAATGAATGATCAATTGCTGATATTTGAAGTTGAAATCCAGAGCTCCTTAGGACAACATTGCACTAACAAAGAACAAAATAACATAGCAGAGATTAGGGTTTCCATCATTAATAACAATGTACTTGCTGTTGTTTGTTATTTGCAGTAAATATCACAATATAAACACATTTCCTGGTGAAAAAGTAAACACACGTGATCAAAAGTAGGCCAGTAAGCCACCTTCAAGTAGCCATGACTGTAGCGTGATCTCTGAGCGCCCAGCAGGTAGGAGCTGTATGCGGTTTGTTTAAGCAACATCATGAGACATAATACATTTACAACACATTCATAGTGGACAGAGACTGTCCTGTGTTATGAACTGTGACATGACAGCCAGATGCTTGCTGGCTTTTAGGACACTGACTGAGAGATGTTTCCTGTATTTGTGTGACAAAAAAAGCAGATTAAAGAAATGTACCAATAATTTACACTGCTTAAATTCAGCACAAATTCACAATGTCAGTGAAAGTGAAAATGAATTTGTTTATCTGCTGTTTTGGATATGCTCCAAAATGTAATGGGCCATGTAACACCCTCCCACCTTGTGTCTTGAAAAATCAGGCCAGTAGTTTTTGTTGGTCGTGCTTAAAGACAAAAAGGCAATCAACACTGAAAACATAGCCTCCACTGCTAACAGTAACATTGCATGATAGGTGATGTTAGACCACAGTTGTATGGTCAAGTTACCTAATGGTCCATTAGTATTTTTTTTTATTGGTCTGCATAGCAGATAACCTTAAGGAGCAGTAACTCACAGTTTTTACACTCAAAGAAATACAGAATAACATAGACAAAAGGCGGATAACACCAAGAGGAATGCACTAATATCTAAGGTACAGAGGATTGAAGAAAAAGGACAGGAGGGTTGTTAAGGTAAAACATGGAGATAGAAAGAACGTTTGAGAATAAAAACAAAGAGATGAGAAAGATGATTAAGAGTGAAGAGAGATAATGAGGACATGAATAAAAGTGAGAAAAGTTGTTGTAGAATGAGTAAAAGCTAGGTAAAAAAAAATATTTATAGTGAGAAACTCTGCCTCAATCTCAGATCTCTAAAATGTTACATACCTTAAATAGTTCTTCTCTGCCGGACAGTGCAGAGCAGTGGAAAGGCTAAGCTGTGTTTGCATTAAACATTGTTGCAAATGCATGATAACGCCAAGAGCTGTCAAGGCCACTTGTACAGAGGAGAAATACAGTAGATGCAACTCGTCCTGTTTTTCAAGTGCAGCATAAATCAGCTTCTCACTACTTCACTTCTAACTGCTTTATTATCCCCCTCCCCCGTATGGCTTGACTTCACCACATTTTGTACTTTTGCTTCACATTGAAGATGTATGAGTCAAATTCTTGTAAGCAGCCTCACAAATCCAAAGCAAATAACAGTTCAGCTGTGAGAGGGAAAAAGTTAGATATGTTACTTCAGTCTTGAAAGTCTCAAAGAATCAGGTTCTCAAATAGGAGTCTCACTGCCTTGCTTTAAGATGACCAATTTCATATTTCCATACATTTAAAGATGCTGTGCATACATAATATGTGGATAATCTACACTATACATCACTATACATCACGGTATATTGTGATAGTATACTTGAATTGTTCCCTTAAAATTCAAGGCCAAAAACAAACAAACAAACAAACAAACAAAAATGGATGAATGACAGAGTTTTGAAGGATTTCCAATCTGCAGAGTGTATGACACCATCTTTCCTCAGACCCCTGCTAGAACTCGACGAATACATTTTTATGAAATAAAATCAAGTATTGTGTTGCTCCTTAATGTTACCCTTCCTACACTCAGCATAATATTCTATTATATGGCTGCTGTCAGACAAATTGGAGTCAGTGGCTTTTTCCCCATTATGCTATCAATCACTTGAAATCTGACTTTAATTGTATTCACATGTAGGAAGTGCTTCTCGCTACAAATGTAGCATCAGTGGAGCATAAATGCAGAACCACACTCACATCAACATGATTAAATGTGAGTCAATTGCATCCCTGTATATTCCCTCTAAAATGGCAGTGAGAAATATGCCACTACCTGATTGACTGCTGAATAATTTAACTGACAACTATGTGACAAAACCAGACTGGTCTCTCATCAAAAACGACCTCATAGGTCATTTGTAGAGGCAGCAGACAACACCCCTTATTTGTTTCTGAGACTGTCCATTTTCAGACTCCAGCAGACATCTTAATTATATAATTTGTAAGAACTAAAGTCAACTCAGAGGGGTTGGGAGTGCTGGAGGATGGGCTGAACAGACCCAGGCTTTCCCCCAGGAGAACAGGGTCCATGTGATTTAAACATCCTTTCTGTGTCTTGCAGTTGTTCTGGTAACTTCTTTTCTGCACATTTCTCACTGTTTATTTACTTTATTTATTCACTGTGATAGCCTAAATTGTAATGAAGTCTTTTTTTTTTTCATAACCACGAACCGTCTGATCACTCCTGACTGCTCACCGGTGAAGTGATCATAATAAAACCATTGCTTCAAACATGTTAAAGATGATGTGTCAGTAAAATAGCTGTTTAAGCTGTTCAATACAAGACTGAAGTGAGCATAACTGTTCTTTCAACCATAAATGCATCATGCAGACTTTGTGAATCTCAGGATACAGACCCCTGTGTAAGTCTTCTATACATGATGATGGAACACTACATATTTTTCCTGTTCTTTAATATACTGTGACACTCTGTCACCAATAAAAAAAAGGAATATTAAGAGCCAAGAGAATAAAATAAAACGAATCAGGGAGTGATACACAAGAGATGAGGAACTGTGTTTTGTTTACACACTGTGGTTTTGTTTCTTTTACACCATCATTCTGTGAGATAGCAGCCAGCTTGTGTGAGCCTGCCTGTCCCTGTACACTGTATGTGTGTATTCATCAGCCATTGTGTTTACAAGTCTGTGTGATAGAGTGTGTGTAAGACTTGCATGTTCCTGTCTCTATTGATATTTTACTTTCAAAACTTTATATATTTTTTTTAACTTTATTTTGAGCAGACATTGATGTTGTGCGCTCGTGTGGAAGCCAATGCACGTTCCTGTATGTGCAAGTGTGCGTGTTTCTGAGTGTGTGCGTGTGTGTTTGTTTGTATGTGTGTGAGGCAGAGCTTATCTTCCAACATGAAAGCAAACAGCAGGTCGCCCTCACATTTTCTCAACAGCAGGCAAGCTCTTATTTTGCTATTGACAGTCACTGTGCCTTTACTGTGAAGTGCGGTTGGATTGGGGTGGGAGCATGCTGAATCTGAAGTATCCACTAAACTCCCTGAGGACACAACAGTCGACTGCTTGTTTTGTGAAGAGACATACTGTAGAGAAATGGGGAGACAAAAGACAGAACTGTAAGGAGAATAAAGATCGTGAGAAGAGAGACCAGAGTACAGCAGGGTTAATTGACCATCGTATAAATATCATTGCAGCCCCAGCTAAGCAGGGCTGAGACTTTCATAGGCTCAACGAGAGCAAAGAGGCAATAACTCTGCACCTGGCCAAAGTTACAGCTGCCATTAGCCTGATACATGTTGTTTCATCCTGAATTAGCTTGTTAATGAAAGTACTCATTTGGGGGGATTTTATGAAGGTTTTTCCAGGAAATCTTTCTAAGTCTCTTGTCAACTAAAAAAAATTACGAGCCGTGAAAACCAGTCTTTGCAGGTAAAAAAAATCAACTATTGAAGGGATCTTTCTCACTTGCCTCTCAGGGCTTACATACACTCTAGGCCACATTCATGGAAATGTATCAAATTCAATTCAATTCAATTTTATTTATATAGTCCAGAATCACAGAATATATATTTGCCTCAACGGGCTTTACAGACTCTAACAGATACAACACCCTCTGTCAAATGACCTTCACAGCGGCCAATGAAAAACTCTTCAAGAAAAAAAGAAACCTTTTAACAGCGAGAAAAGAAAGAAGAGGCCTGAGGGAGAGTGACAGAGGAAGGATCCCCTCCCAGGAAGCACACATGCAATAGATGTCATACCTTTAGTCATGGTGAGCGCACTCAACTCAAGCCTGTAGCTCTACTGCATGTTCTCACCCTGTCAGTGTGGGTTCTCAGTGCCCTCCAGCTTTTGCTAAAGGTCTAGGAACATTTTTAAATTTCACGATTTTAATTGCTCAAGTTACACAAGTGCTCATCAGTAACTGTAACAAGACTAATCCTTTAGTCATTTCCCTCATCGGCTGGCTGTGCCGAATACAAACTTTTAGTTAAACTAGAAACCAAGTAATGTGGACACACACAGACACCAAGAACTCATTGATATATGTTGTGTCATTAGGACTGAAAAAGTGAGAGAGAGGCACATACTTTCTTACCAAGCTCAAGAGTCCCCTTGGGCCTGGCTAACTGGAGGAGATAAGAGTGCATCTGCATGGAGTGTGATAGAGAAGTGGAAAATTGAGATACAAACAGAAAATTGCAAGAGGAACGGAAACCTACAAAAGCAGAAAGAGGTTAGAGACAGAATACTAGAGTGAATGGAGGGGAATGATGAGGTCGTCTACTTTATGTTGATGCATGTTTGAGCATCAGTGCAGATATGAATCTTAGTTTGTCCTTCACTTCATCAGTCAGACTGAGGCAGAATAGAGAAGGGGAAAGAGGGAAGATTTCAATGCTTGATACTGTAAAAAGGAGATAAGAGATAAGTAATGTAGTGGTAACCCCCCCAAAAAAAAAAAAATAAATAAATAAATAAAAAATGGGTTACAGCTTAAAGTTTGCTCTGTTTTCTGGCCAGCAGTATAGTGTTTTCGTTGTTGTTGCTGTTTCACAAGAGCAAAGACTTATTTAGCAAATTTAGTTGTCTTGAAGCGCCCTTCAGAGAAAGGCCCACAGCTGCCTCTCTGAGCTGTTCTACTGGTTCCTCCTGGACTGTCTCCCACGCAGTGCATCAGGCAGCCTCAAAGAGGGCGATGGAACATCTTTATGCATCCGGAAAGGCTGCCCTGTTGTAACTCTGCATCTAGAACCCTTTACTTGTTTTACCTGGACACATAAGAGACCAATGTTGCAGAAAATCTTTTTGCAAATTTAGTGTTAAAAGAATGAAAGTAAATGTGTCTAATGTTTTAAGTCTGCTTTAACCATGTGTAACTGCTAATGTAGGTAACATATTTGCGTTTGTTTGCATCTACAGTTAGTTTGCTCTTGCCTGAATCAGTTGATGTAAACTTGAGTGTTTTCCCCTTGATTCGGTTTCTTTTCATACAGAGGTGTACTAAAATGCATTACAAACAACATAAGCTCACTAAATCCTCTGATTGACCAGATATGTTGGGGGGATGAGTATGAATGATTTTATATTTCCATTGTGCGATTGTATTGATTGTACTGTTCGATTTTGTTTTTCTATGAGAGAACCATAGCAAGGGCCCCACTGTGGCGCAGTGGTTAGCACTCATGCCTTACAGCAAGAGTGCTTGGTGCCGAGGGTCGCGAGTTCGAATCCAGTTCCACTCCACTTCTGAGTTTGCAGGTTCTCCCCATGGGTGCGTGGGTTTACTCCGGGTACTCCGGTTTCCTCCCACAGTCCAAAAACCTG
>JAOWBC010001255.1:19090922-19105224 GCA_028566105.1 Hypoplectrus providencianus | reverse complement strand
GTCTGTCTCAGGCCTCATTTGTCATGCTTTTAAATTCTACATCTTGCAAGTTTGACATACGTATAATACACAAGGTTTAACCTGCCAGAACAGTCAACGCTGTGGTTGTTTTTAATAGGACATTCTCCTTTGGAGGCACAGCACCATGAACTTTTAACAATTACTGCATTAGAAAACAGCAAATGAGCTGTGAAGATAAGTTGTTGATGGAATGTCAGGGGATCTGAGATGGGGGTTATTCATTGTCACCTAGTGGGCAGGTATGGGATAGCTGGGATAAGAAAGAGCTCACAAGTCACAGATGTGTATTATTCCCTGCAAGTTTTAAGTTTCTTCTCCCTCTGTCTTGGAAGTCTGTATATATGGGGGATTTACATAGCATATGTGTGGTATGTACTTGGAAGATGATTCCATTGTATGCCAGAGGCTGTGGGATTATCTTCAGAGCAGCAGGTTTGGTTGGGTATTTCAAGCTGTGTTGGTGTATTTTAGAAAGCACACTATGGATGCAATGTTCCCTCAGTGTCTCGCCCTCGCTGCTCTGCTCGCACAAAGGCCTGTCTTTAGTGGCACACACACGCACATGCACACAAACACTGACTCTTGCCACTAGGCCCTATAATTGTCCCCATAGGGACCCCATGACGACCTATCACCACCACAGGAGGCACAAAGAAAACTTCATTTATTCTGCTCTCTTGCTGTCTTTCTCTATCTTTTTGATTCGACTTTTCTTTTTATGTGGCTGTTTTCTCTTTTATTAGGGCTTTTCTTCCTCTACCTCCTGTCTATGACATTTCTTTCTATCTCTCTAATGCCTTCTTTCTGTGTTGTTTTTGTTCTGTCTTTCTCTCTCACTCCTGTAGTGATACTGGCTCCCCGGAGACAGGCCTAGTTATGTGCAGTAGACTGCCTGGATAAGGGCTTCACTTCCTGGGAAGGAAAAAAAAAATATCTCTGGCGCACACGGTGGAGATATTATGAATGTATGCATGGAAAGGGAGAGAGGTAATGTATCGAAAAAGACGTCTTAGAGGTGAAGCCCAGGAAAGGGATAATTAAAACCTGCGAAAGAAAGTGAGATTGAAAAGTAATAATGAACATAAGGGAAATAATGAAAAAGTTAAAAGCAACAGTAATTGTGAAGAAGTCCTCTCATCCATATCCTGTACTACAGCTTCAAGGAAGACTGGAAAATATGGGGGGTGGGTGAAGGTGGGAGGATGCCATAACTTTATTTTTGCTGTTTGTCAGCTTTAGATTTATTACTCCCTCTGTCTGCCTCATACTTTCTCTGTGCTTCTCCTCTAGGGACCTGAGCTAGCTGAAACTTCTCCAACTCTGGAGCTGTAATTGAATAGCAGAGAGTTCTAATGGAACATTAGGCTGTTCCCGTCTTGGCAGGCCCTATTGATTTTGACTTTGCAGCATTGTAAACAATCCGAGGTAAATGTAACTGAACGGATGCAGACCTTGGTATGGGCTATAATTCCAGGGCTATTGCTGTGGAACTGTTGCGCTGTGGCAAGTAACTGTTACAGTGTGGCTTTGTTTGACTTTAATAGCATCTTACCCAGGGTGGCTGGCAACTTTCTCTAAAGAACAATGGCAGGTAATTGTTGTTGGCTTGACTTTCTATTCATGCTATTTGTTTGCAATAAAGAAAAGGATGCCTCTAAGTATAACTGTCATGTCACGCCTGATTTTAATTGCGTGTCACCTTGGGCACATGATGCTAGCGGGTTTCTTCTCAGAATAATAGCTTTTTTGATGTGATTTTCTTTTGTTTGTGGTCACGTCTTGGATAGAGTGGCATGTCTTTATGTCCACAGCGCTTTTCATCCTTGTGAAGGCATTGCCTTTCATGTAGGAAAATAAACTAAAGCTATCACTCGGACATACTGTCAACTGGAACGGGAGGAAGGTATGATTGCAATCGCATGCCATCCTCAGCAGGCGTGATTCGCTGCTCAAAGAGTTTCTAGTGGTGAGGGGCTCAGATGCAATTTAGGTGATGTTACATACTGTCAGTATATCAGTATGTGCAGAGAATTATCTCACACGAAAAAGGCTTTCCCTGCACTGCTGAGATCACAATGCTACATTTGAGGGGGATGCTGCTTGTGTTTGGCAGCACTTGTCCTAGTTCACACTTCCAAGAAGGTGTGTTAAAACAAGTGCACACACAATTACACCTCACACACTACAGTCCAACACATAGATAATTTGAATATTATTGCCTGGTACAGACAATGCAGCAAAAAGTTTATTGGCATGATTTAGCTTTGGCGTCAAAAATCTCTTATCAGTCAGGGACTATTTCCCACTGTACCTTGACCCTTTTGGGGAATAATTTCTTTTGCCTCTCCTGAACATCATTTGCCTGTGCCACAGCTACTGAGACTCCTGTTTTCTCTTTGTTTTTTTTTCTAATGCTGGGCTTATAAACAAACAGCTCTGATATAATGCAGTGGGTTACAGGCAATGAGCAATGTTTGATGTTTTGTACAGTGATTCATTAGCATATTACAAAAAGACATCTGTCATAAGTTATCCCCATGTTACAGGCACTATATAATTTATCTTGTCTTAGATGTTAAGTAAGATGTTTTTTGGAGTTAGAACTAGACATAGCTGATGGACGAACACAACTAGTGTTGACAATTTCCTCCTTTCACAAGATTTTACCCAAAAGTCACGCTCAGCTTGGGATTCTATTACATGATCTCACCCAGCCAGTTAAAATGAGTATAGATAAAAGCATGCTGCTTTCTTTCCCTATATTTCATTATTTTAGTTCCCTATTGCTCAAAACTATAACTCACCACTCGACCATGAAAGAACACTCAACGTGTGGCATCTCGAACTCCAACAAATGTAAAGCGTATTTGATCCAAACAGCATGTCACCTTTAGCAGGTGGTGCTCGCTACATGAGGATTCCTCCAGCCTTCAGCCTGCGCAGAGGAATGACTTAGACACACTGTCGGTGATAATAAGTGTCGACGTCAGAAGATGAGAGCTCCACCAAGCAGGCGCATGCAGAGGGCTTGTCAGATGTCTACTTTTTTTTTTTTTCTTTTTTTTTGTTCCCCCTTCAACATTAAGAAAGATATTGAATAGGAAGTTGATGCTGCCAGGGAAGTTAAACAGAGAAGATTACAGAAAAAAGAAGAAAGAAAAGTTTGACTGAGTGAGGTTTTTTCGGAGGTTAGTGGGGCCAGGGAAAATGGTGTTCTGATCAAAATAATATGTACCTCAGCATGTGGGCAAGTAGGCATGTATGTGTAACTTCCTGCATATCTGTCCTTCTGTATGGGCAAATTGCCAAAATTCTTGTGTGTCTGGTTTTTTAGTGTCCAGCATGTATATGCGTTTGCCAGACATGGTCGCGACCCACGTAAAAATATTCTCCATTAACATTTAACAGCATTTTTCAGAGTGTTAGGGGAATGAAAGTCACATTGGCCCTGGGAGGGAGAGAGGAAATGAGGCAAAATGAATAAGAATATTAATCCCTTGTTCCAAAAAATCATTCTATCCCTCCACAAGCTGCTGTCTCCGAGGTCACGTCATCCAAAAGCTACAACAAATCCCCTCATCACAAAACTTGACTGGAGAAAAAGAGCACGTCATTCCACACCATGTTCAATCTTTTAATATGTTAGGATTTTGATAATGCTGTCATTAAAATGGATATTGCTCCACCAAAAGTCATCAATATGCACTTGTCACTTCCTTGTCAAGGCAAATTATGCCACCGTTTGTTTAAGTTTCACGCACCAAAGTGAAAGTAGGAGCATTGGCCTAGCATGGTGCTGGCTGTCTGTAAGCATTCATGTAGTGTGGGCAAGCTCAGAGCACATCAAACCCATTCAACACATGTAGCCGATGCAACGTAGCTTGCAAGTGTCTCTAAAATAGCATCCTGCGCTCATTTCAGAATGCAATGCTTAGGCTGACAGAAGCTGTCAGGCTGAGTTTTGTGTAAAAGAAAATACCAGTACATAATTCATCACCTAGCACTTGCACAGTGAGGAACTTTGCAGCCTCTGTTATTTAAACTTGTACCAACAGGGATAAAATGTGTTATCATTTAGACTTTTTTTTCGCCTTCACCACCACATGGGAATGCCCACGAGATAATACGCCTTCCTTAATGAACTACTTTTCAGAAAGCAGCACTGAACCTACCTTGTATTAAAGCCTGGCTCTGGGCAATATATCCCTCCACATCCATAAATGCTGCAATGCTGGCATAAAGACAGTAGCAACCGTTGAACACAAGGCCATCAGCTGTGTGCCAACACTCCATTTAACATTTGATTTAGTGAACTACACACATTCAGGGTCATTGGTAGTTGGCTGGGTTTCTTCTTGAGTGCAGTTTTATTTAGACTTTATTACCTAAACTCAAAGTTTAGCTGTACTTGTAGCATTGTGTTTGTCTTACCCATCTGTTACAAACTCTTCTATAACAGCCACTGTTTAAAGCAAAAAGGATTGAAGTGCTTCTCTTTAAATTGTGCACTTTCTCTGTATATTTTTACAAGTTTGAAACCCACCCTAATCCTGGATTCTGTGCAGTAATTGGCATAATGATCAGGCGAGCAGATAGCTTTGTACCGACAAATTTATCTTTTAGCCCACAGCTAGTTTCAGTAATAGCATCAGTGGGAAAATGAGGGCCTATATTAAGTAAAGGGACAGTCGAGACAGAGATGTTTCATTCCACAGCCAGAGCTATGCATTTACTGAAGTGTGTTAAAGCATTTGTTCAGTGTAATCACCATGTCAAATTAACTGTGTAGAATATATGCTCCAACATGAGAGGGATTCATGTTAACTACCCCGACTCAAACCCATAACATAAATCACAGCATGATAAGTGAAGATATGCCGTAAAAATACATCTTTTATGACCAAGGCTGGTTTAGCATAACCTCTAATGTGTGTGTATCTGGAAATGGAATTATCCATTTAACAACTCATTCTCTTCAAATACAGTCAAATTAACAGACACCTACTGACACATATGAGCAAATATCAGCCTACACACAACTGACAGGTTCTCACAAATATGTCCTCTGTGTGCTTCAATAAATATACTATGCATTTTTATTAAAATAGCAAAAGCCATACACATTTTGCCGTGCTCATACCAAAAACACTGCCACTTAAAAGCGGAGGTACACCAGAATGACATTGACAGTGAATTTTTTCATACCCCAGCACACCTTGTCCCTGCCGGTATTATGTATTCACAGGTTGTTTCCAGGGGAACGGTCACAATCCACTGTGTGAAATTAATTAAGGGTGGACATTTGAATTAATTAACTGGACGGGAGTGTGGCATTATACTGCTCTGGCCTTATGACATTAAACACACACTCACACACGCACACACACTTCTGCGCTGAGGAGACACACAGATTAGATTTAATTACCAGTGTGTAGATCATTGGTACAATGTGGTTCAGCCTTAATTACATATTGTACTGCTCCTCTGTCTATGTGTGTGTGTGTATGAAAGGAAGTACATGGAAAAAAAGAGACATGAAGTGGATCAAATGCATTTCAGTTACATGAACGCAAAGTAGGCAGGTTTCATTGTCTGCTGCTCTGGAGTAACATTCACATATTGACAATTCCTACTTCTTATGCTAACTCAGCTGGAAAGGCGAGCATCTGAAGTTGCACATACTTGTTTCTGAAACTCTCAAATTCCCTTAAGGAATATTCAAACAAACACCTGTGTTTGAGTGTAAAATTCTTCCTGCTGAAGGCTTAAAAGGGGCAATAAAAAGCTGGTAGTGTTGCTACACAAAGGAGGGCAGCTGGAGTCTGCTGCGATTCACAGCCCGAACAATACATGCCAGTTGTTACCACTTTCACAACACGACATGTATTCAAAATGTACATAGCGACCTCTCAACACTCTTCTATCATCCACTTCATTCCACCTTTAATGCTCAAATATACAGACTGGTAGCCAACAGCAACTATACAGCTGATGGTGGTCATCCATTGATTTTTACATGCTTATCTGGGGCTGGGTTGGGGGGCAGCAAACTGGGTCCCCACCCTCCTGGGGGATCCAAGGTGTTCCCAGGACACAGGAGGGATATAGCCCCTCCAACATGTTCTGGGTATTCCAGGATGTGCCTGTAACACCTCAAACAGAAAGGGTTTGGGAAGTATCCTTACCAGGTGATCAAACCACCTTAGCTTGCTTTCATTGCAAAGGAACAGTGGCCCTGTCTGAGCTATTCCCCGATACCAAAATCTCTAAGGCTGAGCTCAGCCCCCCTACGGCAAAACCTAATTTTAGCCTCTTGTATCCATAATTTTGTTCTTTTAGTCTCTACCCAAAACTCAAACCCAAAGGTCAGGGTTGAAACATAGATAAACTGGTCAGTTGCTTTTCGGCTCACCTCTTTCTTTATGACAACAGTCTGGTACAGAGCTGACATCATAGCTGACACCACACCAAACTGTCTGTCCATCTCAAACTCCATTCTACCCTGACTCATGAACAAGACTCAGAGATCCTTGAGCTCCTTCGCTTGGGGCAGTAACTCGCTGTTGATCACGAGAGACAAATGTACTCTAGCTGGTTATGTACACTCATTAGGCAACAGAGATGTTGGCCCACAAGAGTGCCATCCTTTATAATGTCGCCTTTTAGAAGTTCAAGAGCAATGATGCAAAGTTTAACTTCCACGTGTAGGACAGGAACTTGATAATATTTCACTTAGCACTTGTTTACAGTACAGTCTGCAGTCCCCTGCAATGGTTAAAAAACACACACCTCCTTGAGTATCTATAATCTGCATTTTTAATCACAGAGCAGAACTCCTGAGGTAAATTGAAGGGACAACACCCAATGGGTAAGTGTTCCAGATCTTGCAAATAATTTCAGAAATGTACTGTGACAGCAGTGCACCAGATTTGTTAAATAAGTAGCACACTCTGATGCTCTGGTGGTGGCTTACATGTGGCTTTCTTCCAGTGAACCTGCCAAAATGGTGAAACTGCTGTGTGGGGAGTGCTGGGTTGCAGCCATTTTTTCTGTACAAACAGCTGGCAGATGAGTGTGTGTGGCCTATCTGGCCCACAGATTATGTGATGGGTGGAGTGTACACATATCTAACCATATTGGCCGCAAAAACTGTGGGTATATTCTTGATTAATTCAACCATAACATTTGTCTGCCTGTATCAGAAGTAATATAAAAGTAATAAAAAACATTAGTGCTCCAGGGACACATCCAAAAAGGAGAAAAAAATAGGTTGAGCAGTGGGTGGGAAAACGATATGCCAGGCAGATATGTATGAGCAAGGTTCATACAATCCCTCGAGTGACTACGATTTTCCTCTTCCGCCCTGCCAACTCCAGTGCTCTAGATGAGGAAGACTTTTTTTTTTTATTTTTACATGAGTTCAAGAAGCTGCTTTCCCTCATTTAAAACTGGAGGAGAGTTAGTGAATAGGTCTTTCTAATTCCCCTATATTTTTTTATCCAAACCCTGTATATACCTATACTTCTCTACTGCCTTTCATATTTCATCAAAGTAATATGTTTTTCTTTATAGCTGGTGGATTTGAATGTATTCCTATCAGTCATGCTCCTGGTTTTCTATTTAAGTGATGAGGTTGATTTCTGTTTATAATGTATGGCTCTTCATTGAGCAAAATTAGATCGACTGGTGATAAAAAGTTGTTGTTGTCAAGAATCAGCACACTTTGCATGGAGGTATTTTATGAGGAAAATGCCTCCAGCACTTAGACACTAATTGCAGCAGTGTTTAGACTTGTTTCTTTTTCCTGAGGGTGTTCGCCTTGGTAAAATCATGGAGGATTAAGATTGTCTTGACATAGAGGTCCACTTTCTCTGCGGCCAAAACAATAACATGGCAATAGATCTTCCATTGAGAGAATCCCAGAGCTGTACTCAGATGTCAGCCTGGCACAGCTGAGGTGATAACTGAAAGTCACCTTCTCCCTTAAGATGTAGAAGCCTGGCATAGCTGTGCAAAAGGAAAGCCAAGAACCAACCTGAAACAATTGGAAGCTGACATGATTCCCTGCTTCAGAGATGATGTCTCAGCAATCTGGCACTCAACCAAAAAGCCCAAGAGGCAATCGGTTGCAATTAAACCAGCTGCTTTGTTGGCATTGGTCCTCATATATACTGCAACATACACATCCTACAGAAAAAAAATATGTGATAATCCCCTCTTGGGACACCAAATTCAGAGTGAGAGAGCCTTCGAGCCCAATTGCATCATATTGAAATGAAAGAGGCACGTAGCTAATTTAATTTGTTAATAGAGTTCCTTACAATTACTTCTGTTTTTTTGGGTGGGTATTGATGATAAACACCAATGATTTGGCAAACTTGGAAGCTGTATCAAATAAGGTCCAATCGGGTCAATTTTTCTAAGACCAAAAAAAAAAAAATCTGTTCAGTTCATTGAAAGAATATCTGGGCAAACCCTGCATATACCAACCACAAACCTATAGTGGAAAGAGGATAAACATTCAGTACATTTGTAGTAAAAGGCTCAGTGAAATTCAAGTCATTCAAGTAGATGGAGAAGAAAGAGACAAGTGGTGCTTAGTATATGCGCTGCTGTAGATCATAAAAAGCACAGCACACAATGCAAAAACAGAAGTTCACAGTGGCTGAGTGTGTAGCTGGATAAAGATCCTGATCAAAGTGCAGCAGATGAAAAATAGACAGGAACCATGAACCAAAACTGACGGGCAGTCCTGTGGAGAAAGGAGGAGAAAATAGCATGAAAAGGGGAGAGAGGGAGACAGAGAGAACTTAAAATACCAAGACATCAGACAGCACCAGTTTGTCCACAGCTAAGGCAAATTGTTCCTTATTTGTGGTCAATGAAAGTCACTTTCAAAATAAAAAAGTCCTATATCCCAAATGGAGTTCAGATTCACATTCAGTGTGTCTTCCTTCAAAAAAGAGTACAGACATGTAAAAGTAAAGTATCATAAGCTAAGTAACACAGCAGTGGGAACTAAGATTAAGGACTGAGCACGGGATGGAGATCAAAGCAAGATATAGCAGGAATGTAAAGCAGTGGGTCTGCTTTAGTTGCCTGGAAACCTGATGTTTGAAAATTAATTGAAGGGATGAAAGTTGAGAGAAAACAAGAAAATTGACAAAAGCAAAGCAAGATGAAAGTAGTATGCTTTTGTATTTTATCCTACAAAAACTGCATCCACATCTGTTTTCTGTCCCTTCCTGAACCCATCCATGGACACTGTTTACCTCTTGTGTCAGTAGTTTGTCACATCTTTGAAATGTTCATTAATCACCTTTCCCTCCTTATGTAAAGGCATGACGCTACCGAGGAGAGAGCCCACATTCAGAGCTTATTGATAAGCTGCACGGCCCAACAACTTCACCACACTGTCACTGCTCTCAAAAAGGGGTTTTCCATTGCAACAGTTTTCTTTTTTTGAAGTGAGAGTGTCACATAATACCACTGGAGACTGTAGTGAAAAAAACAAACAAACAAACCAAAAAGTGATTGCAGGTTTCTGGTTATGTGTGATCTGTTTTTGACTCCTTCCCTGGCTTCACATCTGGTTATATCTTGCCTTTAATCCATCCTCAGCTACCATCAAAAAATGTATTTTTTTTGTCCATGCCCAAAACCAATGTCCTCTACTCCCATGTCTCTTCTGTTGTTGTCTTTGTTCTCCCATTTATGTCCTGTATCAGGTACCATGTATTACAAGACCTTTCTGTCTTTCATGTCGACTGTTTTCATCAGGTTCCACCTCTCCATTTGGATTAATATGGAGTAGAAATGTGGAAAATCATTGCACCACACACACAGTTGTTGTTTCACTTTGTGTATATACCAGAACCTCATCTAGAACTAATGTCCTTCACATCTTATTGCACCACTTCAACCCATCACCATGTATCATGTATGACTGGTAATGAAATCATCCATCTTACCTTTCTGATCATTTGCCTCTTCATGTGATGTCAAATAGAAATGCATCTTATCATGCTGACAAATAATTATACCATGTTCAATATATATTATAAAAAATTAAAACATCCCAAGGTTCATTGAGGGTCATGGCTTGAAACCCTTCCCGCCTTTCCATCGCCATCATATCATATCTCTCAGATCTATTCCCAGTTGTCTCTCTCAAACGTTCTTCTCATCTCTGTCAACCATTCCCATGTCTCATTTTATGCAATGTTTCCATATCAAGAGAATCCACTTCATCTTTCTCATGTCCTGCCCCTGTAAACCATTCCCAGTAATTATGGAGACAGCTTCTCGACTGGGGATTTCATCACATGGCTGAGAGCTCTGTGGAGATGCCAACATCGGGAAATCCCTGTCACAGCAATGAGACACTAACCGACCACAAGATATATTGAACAGTTAGACAATGAGACTAAAATCCCTGAGGACCTCTGATTAAAACCTCAGTTCGGAAACCAAATTCAAACACAACTTTGCCCCTCCGAAGAATCCTAGACATGAGCTTTGACTGTTTTCCTTCCTTCATTCAGAGAGATAACATTGCACAAACTTTACACAGCTACACAAGCTTGGTAATGTATCATTTTACACCAAAATTAAATTGTTACACTTGATTAGTTTTTTTGGCATAGCATACTCACTGAGCAAACAATTAAAAAACTTTTTGTTAAAAGTTCATAAAAATCTGCCCAATTCTCTCTTCAAAGTGTTTTGAAGCAGACAAAGAATTGTGCAGCTTTTTTTCTTGTACTATTAAACAGGATTTGGTCTTTATAGGAAATAAGAACATGAAAACTCCCACCAGCCTCAAGCCCCAAGTGAATCACAGTATTCAGTTTGAAGCAGCCACATCCCTTCCAACATTGCTCCTGTGGGGGGGAGTGAGGCCCTGCATACATTATTCACTAGCTATGACTATGGGATAACAAGCTGGTGAGGCTGAGCTGGATAAAAGACACATACGTTAGTGCAGAGAGGAAAATGAGAGTGATCTATTAAAGTGACTGGTCACTTAGAGACGCAACACATGTGGTGCATTTATGCACTCAGCATGTCATACTCCCACTCCTCTTTACATCAATAACTAGTTGAACATGAAATGGCTGTGCTAAATGCTGTATCCTTGGCTGTGCTATTTTATGCTCTCTTTCATTTTGTGTTGTGTCACTTCTTTTAACTACTACTCTACTCTCTGTAATGTAGATCAGGTTTGAAAGCGATAACCTTGAAGCCAAAGATAAGCCAGTGCATTCATGTGTTATATTTCCCATAGCAATGATAACTGTGATCTAGATTAGTGCTGGAACCTGCAGCCTTCAGGCTAGTAATACACCA
Organism: Hypoplectrus providencianus; assembly: GCA_028566105.1. NCBI lineage: Eukaryota > Metazoa > Chordata > Actinopteri > Perciformes > Serranidae > Hypoplectrus > Hypoplectrus providencianus. The sequence continues at coordinate 19,093,854 of JAOWBC010001255.1, read as the reverse complement.
GTAATGTAAGGGTTATTTATCTCTGCTAGCTATGATAGCCATCTGATCTGGCTTGCTTTGATGGCGAGGATTGTCCTGACTTTGTAGAGGTGACAGGGTTAAAGAGGAGAGTCTGTATGGCCATTAAGGGAAAAAATGGGATTTAAACACACACATATACACACACACACCAGCACCCATATATGCCTGGGTTCAGGACAAATGAAAAAGGATCTGTTATGATCCCCTGGGGAATTGGATGGAACAGAGACAGCAAGGAAACTACAAGAATAAAGCGGTACACCAGAGTAATAAAACACATCTAAGGATGTATCAGATTTTAAATGATATTAGAAATATAGGATATCACTGCAAAGACTGCTATTTGTTGGAAGTCATGATTCTGCAGCACCCAGCGTGCCAGCAAAAGCAACACCAGTCAGGTCAAAGTGATGTAACAAAGAAAGAAAGAAAAACTAATTTTGGGAGTAGTTGTCATGGGTTGATTTCAATAAATATATTCATAGGACTGTGTGTGTGCGTGCATGTGTGGTGTGTGTGTGTGTGTGTGTGTGTGTGTGTGTGTGTGTGTGTGTGTGTGTGTGTGTGATTGTGTGTGTCCCAGTCTGTAAAGGTCTTGAAAACTGACCCTGATCAATAATCTATTAGCAGCCTGGCATGTCTGTGTGGGCAGGAGAAAATAGACATACACACACATTTACACACACACAGTTGACCAAGGTCAACTATTGTCACATTAGAAATGGACACATACATTACAAAAACCTATTGTCTGACAAAGGCAAGTCTCCTTCCACACTCGCACACTTAAACGCACACGAACACCCTTACACACACACGCAAACTTCTCCAGAGTTAACTTATTCCTCTTTCACCTCAAGTATTTGTACCACGGGGGAATATTTCATGGCAAATGGAGCATTGCAACTTTATCTGCTCTGCTCTGCTCTCCTCCTCCGTCCTCTCCACTTATCTTGTCTCTTTTCCTCTCCTCAACCATGCCACAGGACACAGGACTAGGGGAAAAATGTGCTCCTATAGAGACAAATATGGCCGTGATGTAGCCGTAGACTATTTCACATTAATGTGATGGCTTTCTATATCCGTGCTTAATTGAGATTTCTGTTTGAACACAAGCTGCATACTTAATAATGCCGTATGTTTAAGCATGACTTTGAGCGTGAGCATGAGTTGTGCAGACCAGTATATTTTGTATGAGCATACTTCCTTCACATATGTTTTACATCATGGAATCGTAATGCAGGTTTTTTACTTCAGTCCCAAAGTGCAGCATCACGACTCAACACCTGACTGCTTCATCACCATAACAACACCACTGATTTCACTTTGTCTCCGTGCATGCAGACTCGGTAGCCATATATTTGTATTTTTAATGGAGTGGATTTACACTGTGCTCAATGACTCACACACAAGCACCACCACTTTCACTGCTGTGTGTGTTTGCTCGGCCTAATGTACACTACAATATCAGCTTAAGCAAAGCATTCATACCAAAGCTGGAGTTTATGCTGATGGAACTAAATGAGCATTGAGTTGGAAGTGGCCTTGACTGAAAAACAGAATGATGTTCCTGGCTATGTGAATGTGTGAATTTGGAGAGGCAGTGGCTCAGCAGTGAGCCCAGTTGCCTCACAGCAAGATAGTGCTAAAGGTTTGAACCCGCTGGATCCTTTCTGTGTGAAATCTCCACTTCATTCTTTCGAAGTTACAGCCAATTCTATTCCTGTCTGTTGATGTGAATGTGTTGTGCTTTAACCATGTGATACGATGAAGTCGCAATGTGTCAGTTGTTTCCTTATAGCCCTGCAGAGTAAGAGTATATAAAATATGAATGCATGGTTTATTGTTAATGAAGTTTAAGATTCTGAAAGAACAAAAAAGTTGCATTGAAATGGATAAATATGTATGGTCAAAATATATCATCTTCAGTTTAATATTAATACTTCAACCCTACACAGGAAATAAACATAGGTAACAAAGATCAATGTGATTTTTTAAAAGATACATAGCCTAACATTTGCCCCTAATACTGCGGTTTGTCTTTACGTACCTATTTTTAAATAAGGGCTACTTGCCTTCAAAGGACCAAAACAACAAATAAAACTATCCAAGTTAAGGAATAAATTCTGGGTTTGGTATAGGTATTTAATGATAAATGTGGATAGCTAGACCAACGAATTCAAGTGAGTCGGTGACAGCAGGACAGTAAACAAAAAAGAACAAAAACTTCTATGGCTGCATGCAGCAGCGAGCATGCACACAGTTTATGATGTCCACTGTTTCTAATCTTTTTGTTCAGCCTCAACAGAAGCACACGCACACAAATATTTTACTAATGCCACAACAGGACTAACATTATCCTCAGATTGTGTGCATAAAACCATTATATGAAAATGTATTCCTGAGCGCTAATCTGAAACGTTATGTTAAAATCCCTCGGATGCATTTTATCTCTAAGCCCTCAGGTTGGAAGGTATCATTTGTAAAACCTCACTTGCAGGATAGTTTTTTTTGCAAATCTCTGGAATATGAAATGCATGGACAGAAACCACTGTTCCCAGCGGCTACAGCTAAATGCTCCTTTCAACAAAGATTAGATGCATTTAAAGAACCACATCAGGGCGCTTACAATTTGATTCATTCAAAATTGTCTCTTTTATAGGGGACATCAGGCCAAGTCAAATCACTTGGTGGAAGCAGTGACCTCCGTACCCATGCACATAAACTGACACATAAAGGGAACTTATACTGATGTTCTGTGTATAATTCTGTCATTTTGTTTTATAGGACTACCTCGATTATGCATCTTAATACAATTTTACTTAAATATGGTCTGATTTATTGTGCAACATAACAAAGGTGGTTAAACCTACTTCCATCTCCTGTGGTATTTCTCTCCAGCTTGCATTTT
>JAOWBC010001255.1:19074812-19089068 GCA_028566105.1 Hypoplectrus providencianus | reverse complement strand
TGATTTATTGTGCAACATAACAAAGGTGGTTAAACCTACTTCCATCTCCTGTGGTATTTCTCTCCAGCTTGCATTTTTTTTTCTTCAAGCTGTGTGACTTTGTTGACTGGTCCCTTAAGCACCATACATTATTGTGGAGAAGCAAAAAGTAGAGGGCTGACGTAGCGGCTTCTGTTTATAGATCTATTTGGTGTGTCTATCTCTAAAACAAATGTTCTGCGGTTTCCCCTCCTCTGCCTTCCATCTTTATCTTGCTCTCCCTCCTTTTTCCTCCCTCCTCATTTCAAGATTTATCGCTCTGCAATCCTGAAGCCGGGAGGTCCCCGCTTAGCTCTGCTTCGTGTTCCCACCTTCATACTCTCTCTGTACCCCCTTTTTCAGATTCTTTTTACCCCAAGCCCACCATCGCCATCCCTCCATCTCTCCCTGCCTCTCCATCTTTCTGTATCAATCCCTCCCTCTGGTAAAGAACAATCCATTCTTTGGGTATGGGACTGGCAGAAAGAGCAATAGGTCTTGGTGGCATAACAGAGCCTGTAACCCCGAAAAAACACTACTAGAACACCCAATAAACTGATTTGTCAGTGTCTTGCTGAAAACCTACATCTAAACTTTTCAGGAACAGCAACAAGAGCAACCATTTGTACTATCTTTGTTGAAAGTGCTGTTGTGTTACAGTACAATAACAGGCTATTGTGGAATATCACAGTGCCTCCATGCAAGTCTATGAATCTTTAAAGGAATCATAAAAAAAATGCTTGAAACACGTGAAAATACAGCATAAAAAGAAGAGTTGGATTAATGGTTGCAATTACTTTATGGTGGTGTCTATAGACCTGCAAATAGCAAACACATGCACATGTGGTGAAATAAAGGCTTACTGTGCTGTACATATAAATATGAAAAGCATAAGCATGTGTCGGCAGAAATGCACAATGTACAAAAACAAATATTTGCTTTACTATGCAAAACAAAAAAAATACGCAAATTTAAAAGAAAGAGGGTCACACACATATCAGTATCAGTATCATATCAGAGTATTAGTTGTTGCTGACATGTTATGCTCATGAAAAAGGTTACTTTAAAAGGCTAAAAGGTAAGCTTTAAAATTTCAGGACTTTGGCTTCCATTGTTTGGCTTCCACTAAATGTTTTTAAGTTAATGAAATGAACAAGACAAACCCCTTGTAGCTCTTTGCTGTAAGTCTTTTTTTATTTTGAATGGTCCAGCTTAGTGTGTAGTTTCTTGTTCAGATGCAGCTTCATCTAACAGCAGTGTTAGATGAAAATTACTAATATTTTAGTTAGATATGGGTAGGCTTATCACAGCTCTCATTATCTGAGAATTTTAGGACAATGGCCAACCTTGAAGGCAAGCAGCCCTGAGAATAACATCAACGTTATCCGAATTTCTGATAGATACAATAGCTACATAAACAGTTTCTTTACTATGGATCATACTGCATTTTCCCTCTCCAGACATGTTTACTTTTATATTTGACCACATTCAAACCTCAGCACAGCCCTCAGACAGCTCCACCCAAAGTAACAAACCTCCTGACCTAAATATTTTTGGCTGTAATGCAGCCATTGACATGGATTATTAAACATCCAACTTGACAGTTTAGAAAATCTTTCTGAAGTGCTCTCATTTTGTTTATGTCTGCATGGGAATTTGATTGGTTACCCCACATCACAACCCAGCAGCCTGATCCAAGGTGAAGTCCAGTCTTGTTTATTTATACAGTCTCTCATCATGAAATGGACCAAAAGGAGTTCAGAGAAGACTTCACAACCAGTAGAGAGTTACTGTACATACAAGACCAGAAGCCCATTCACACATGCAGCACACAGCCGGAGATTGTCTGACACTATGAAGGATACACTGCGGTCATTATTGGGTCAATATAGTCACCAGCATATCACAACAGAAGTTCCTGAGTCTTGTCATCTCTCCAGTAAGACAAGTTTTTTTATACTTTTTATCCGAATGACTCTTTTCTTTTACCCTAGATGTTTGATTTCTTTAATTTATGACAAGTTGTGTGATAGAAGCACACTAACTTGCTCAGTGTTCTCCGAACAATGGGCCCAGTCTAACATTGTGCAGATATTGTACAAGGGAGCTGGCAGGGTAAAGCCCATTTAATGTCCGTTGCATCTGATTTGGACCGTTGAGCTCTTCTGTGTAAAGTCTGGATAATTTCAGGGTTCCAGTGCATGTGTGGAAGGGGCTACACTTGTAATTGGGCAAGAGAATCTTGCCAACACCTAAACCCTGCAGTCCTGCAGGGCCCCTGAGGGACAACAGCCCCAAAATCTGCAACCTCAGCTCATATTTTCTTAAACAGCACGTGCAGTCTCTGGCCTTGCAAACCAAATGAAAGGCTTAACCATGGTGTCCAGTAGCAGTCGTGAGATGAGTCAATGACAGCCAATGTACTTGCTCAAAAAAGATCAATTAATTCAATTTAAGACACTTTGAAGCCAGCTCTATTAGACATTTCGATTATGGAATAGTAATTATGCCAGCTTTGCTGAAAAGCTAGCTTTCACATGATAGCATTAATTGCATCATTTTACATGCTAGACCCATACGACTTCTTTTCAAACAACTCTGTGAAGACACCATGTAGAGATTTGATATTTAGTAATTCAATCAAGCAGCATGTGTTTTTTGTTTCTGACATCGAGGTCTAAATTAATTGCGGTAATTTACAGAGGACCTTCGCACTTTTGATTGGGCATTGAAATTTAAATACACACACTCAGGCAGATGCACAGTGATCTGACATGTCTTGACCTGCTCATTGTCATGCCAGCTTTAACTTTGAGATTTAAATGGATTAAAACACTGTTGACACAAGGCTTGTCCAGGACATGGTTGACATGCTAAATGGATGATAAGGCCCCTGAGTTTGCACAAGGACCCTTAAACATATTAAATCCAAGTACCCAGAGAGTAAGATTGTGAGCTAGTCTGGTTTATTTTCCTGTTGTTACATGGCCATGGGGACTGAAAACAACAAATTAGCGCTACACACCAACAAACACATCACTTATTTAATAGTGCTTGCTAATTAGCTGAATTAGATTCGAAAGAGGAATGGAGGGACACCGCAGGCACTTTATCACACACTGTTTGATTGGTATTTTGTTAAAGCTTGAACAATATACTTAGCCCCTGCCTTTCCTGATAAATTTAGACAACCTTCCCTGTCTGTCTTATCACCCTCACTTCTGACTCATACACCACTTTTCTGTACATTTTATGTCAATTTACTCCATCATCTCTGAATATAACCACATATACAGTTATCAGAACATCTCCTGTTCACTGAAATTAAGATTTTAATCATCTCTCGAAGAGCCTCAAGTTTAAATGTCAGTTGAATCATGACATTGACCTTTTGTTGAAGTCTATGCATCATTTTTTTCTGTTTAAAAAGTTGGGCTACAAAATATAGAATTTCCAGCTTTTGGGTGGTTCCTCCACTTTGTACAGTTTGAAAATAAGCTTGTATAGTTATAAAGGACGGATCTAGTGTTTTTTTTTGTTGTTGTTTTTTTTTCTGTCTCCCACCGCTTTGGCACTGTGGGAGACAGAAGGAAAAATAAGACAGTCCAGAGGAAGGAGAGCTGAAAGCTATTATATAATTGACAGCCAAAAGTCTCCTTAGCGCATGTCTGTGCCTTTTAGATAGAGATATAGATAGAGATAGAGATAGAGATAGACAGTGAGTGAGACAGACATTTGCAGAGATCTGGTCAGGTGCTCTAAAAGCAGATATTAGGCTGATGGCAAAGACAGATCAGCCAAATGTATCTTGCATGAGGCATTGCTGTCGGTGTGGATAGTGTATGACAGCCAGCGAGACAGACAGAAGAGCTGAAAGCTGTTATTACAACGATGACTAAACACAAATAACCAATCAGATCACTTATGAGCCTCGGCCTAGACGTGTTCAGGCTGCCAGTCAGACAGGCGGTCAGTCAGTGAGACAGCCAGTGAGACAGGTGAGCTGAGAGCTGTTATTAGGTCCCATATGTACTGGTGGCTAGAGGCAGTGATGATAAGGTACTAGTCCACAGCTTATTATTACCTGACTAATTACACTGGCTACCTCAGGCTGGCAGCCCGGTGCCTGCATTTATAATCAAAGTGAAATTAAACTATTAAATGAATTAATGGTGCCGTGGCGTATGTTGTGTCAGCTCACAGGAGAGAGCATGATGCGTGTGCCTTTAGTGTATTTATTTGTGCCTCTCTGCACATTTCACACGATCAGGGGAGATTTATGAGCGAGACTCTAAACAGAAAAGCCAGAGGGACAATGCAGACAGCGGGAGAGGGAGATAAACACAGAATTGAACTGAGCACAAAGTAAACATCACAAATGATGTATGGTGCATTTGAGGGAATGCTACACGTGCTCACCAAACAATATTTTCACTTTTCTTTGTAGAATTTCCCATTGGTACTACCAGTACCACTGTTTTGTGACTGATTTGTATTTTTTGAGTTAATGTCTTTAAATAGTATTTGTCAAGCCAAGAGTTAAACTTGCCTATGTAGCCCTCTGTAGTTTTAATCATCAAAAAAATGATTTAACAACTACAAACCTCGGGACTTGGGACATCATCAAGTGTAAATAAGATATAAAGTGTGAATAAGATAGTATGTAATGATTTGCTAATCCTTTGTGACATTAATTGAATCAAAACATTTACAAAGAAAGGGGAATTTATAATAATTTGATTTCTGTGATGCATTCTGTTGTTTATTCTGTGGTCGTGTGTGCTGAAACTGCTCACAACAAGGTCTGTGGAATCCTTAAATATTCAGTCACGACTTCTAGTTAGAAACATTGTTGTTAAGTATTACACATGTATATATTTAGCACTTTGGCCACCACGCGGCGAGTGCCATCCGGTTCCATTAAATTCAAGAAAACACAGACTTCTCTAAGAATTTTAGAATTTTTTGTGTGAACTGTGCCTTTAAAAGATTAACAGTCTTCTTTTCAACCAGCCTTTGATCTTGGCCTTTCAGAACAGCTGCAAATACTTGTTTCTTCTTGTATATAAATATTGTTCTTTTTGAGGTTCACTTTGCCATAATCATACTATTTCTTGATTCTGCAAATGCCTGTTTGGCCTGCTAATCTAACTGTATCAAATATCATGATACATTAAAGCCAAATAAAGAGTTGTGAACGTGATTTGAATGTAGATTTAATCTAGTTTACTGTTGCTCATTGTTAAACCATTGTTAAACTTAACATTTTCTCTACATCTCTAAATGGGTTAGGGTTATTTTAATTGTCTCCCAAATGTCTGTCTTTAGAAAGAATTCATATAACATGGGCTAGATAATGTCCAAATCTGTGATGTATTTTATATGAATGGCGTTTCTAGACTAGTGTTTCTAGTTTGTTGTTTAATCAGTGTGCTTTCGCCTAATTATTGTGTGTGAGTGCTGTGTTGGATGGAGTTGAGGCTTATCTGACGTCGACTTCTCTGTAATCATTGTTAGCCTGCCACAAATTGGCGACAGCAAGATTTGTTGGCAGTAGGAATAAGACTGTGTGTATGTGTAAGTGTTTATCATTGCCATGAAGGGCAAACCGCAGCTGTAGTCTGCAACTGGCATGAAAAAGTGTTTGTTTCATATTGTCATGTGTCAGAAGTGTCTGTCATTGTCAATGCAAATAGCAGAAAAGTTAGTCACAGTATAAACTTTTCCAACAGACACTTCAATGTGCATAATGCGGCCAATGATTAGATATCTAACATCAAACAATAATCATAAGAACGATGTATGCGTCACCTGATGGATTCATGCCTGAGACATGAAATGATACCAGCATCATTCTGCAATTGCAAAAACTTTCCACAAAACTCCAAGAGGATGAACATCAAACTAATATTAAAATGAGATAACATCAAACCATCATCAAACATCGTGCAAAGCTCACTGAAGATCAGAGCTTTACTGGATAGAAAGGATCCTTTAATGTCACAGAAAACTAGCTAAATAGGTTTATATAAGCACACCTCTTTTCAAGTTTTTTTTTTTTGCAAAGACATATTTCTATATTACTGATGTGCATATGGGTTTTTTTTAATTATATGTACACTGTAAACAACTCCTGAACTTAGCATGTAGCAACGAGCACATTTCTCTTTAGTGTCTGTTGATTGATGCAGTGTGCATCACGAAAACTCTCCACATCACTTTAGTCACAACAATGAGAGAAAAAACTACACCTACTGGATTTGAACAGTTACTCAGAGTATGTGCAACGTCTCAATGGATTTCATCAGGGTATTTTGTGCAGGCATGAGCGTGAACAAGCCCAGACACTGTGAAGGCATCTGGTTAGTTCTGAAAAAAATATGTCATATATGTATAAAAAAAAAAAAAAAAAGTAAACAAGATGATATGGATCTTTTGATTTTGCACTTGATGGTGAAATACACACAATTTGTTCATCCAGAAGGACAGGCCAGTATTGTCACCTGCTCCTATGTTTTACTTCAGCATGACTCGTTGTATTGTTTGGCTTCAATGAGCTCTTATATAAATAGACATTAGCAGCTGCTTAATATGCAGCGATTATTTACAGCTCTTATTTCCATGCATTTGCATATGAGTGCTTAATCAAATAAAATGTATCCATCTTTGGTTGCATTTCTAAATGGCAGAGACCTGCACTAAATGAATGGGATAAGGCCTGTCCATGCTCACTGCCCACTGAGCTGGAATGATTCGAAGCACATTACATCTGCCTTGCTTTAGAAAGCGCCCATCGCTTTTAACAGAGTGGAAAGATAATATAGTGAAGCCCATCACACGCCCCGTTGACAAAGATTCATCCAGCATACATGTGTTAGGAAGCCGATGAGAGAGGCAATGCACAATAAACCGCGTGGAGCACTCATTTGTTCTTTGGCAAATTTGTTACCCGATGCCGTATGAGTGGGTGGTGTGTGTCTAGGTGTGCGTGCACAGAGGCTGGTGTGTGTATGAACACACCAGCACTTATTTGTATTTAAAGTGTGTGTAAATGTTGCACGTATCCTGGTTGACACCCTGTCTGTGTAGGCTTTTCTTGTGTGTTGTCTGTGTGTCCGTCACGCATGTGCAGCGGTTTGTGTTTGTGATCAGCTCATCCCTGGACGCCCCAAAAATAGAACATAGACAGGTGTGACTTATTAGAAATTTTGTCTCGACTCGCATAAGCAGACCATTAAACAATGAATTTCCGTCCATGACAAATGGTAAAACAGAAAGAAAGAGAGGGAGACTGAAAGGGAAAAGTGTTTGTTTGGGGGATGGGGGGGGGGGTTCCATTTCAATGGATCAACAACTTTCCAATTTTAACTCAATTCTCATTTGGAATTCAGACAGGGATGCAGCAAGATATTAATTTGGGGAAATCAACAGAAAAATTGGGTCACCTGTGAGCCATTCATTTCACGCCGCCAAAACAAATAAGCAATTTAAAAGACAGAGGGATAGAAGTGAACGGAAAGAGTCAAAAGAAGATGATGTAAAATGTAAGATGTAATATAAGACGGAAGAAAAAAAGGAAAGGAAAGTTGTGAGTAGGGTGATTTTAATCACTGAGAAGAAGAGAAAGAGAGAGAGTTTGGAACCTGATGAAAATGGCAGACATTGAAGTGAGCCCAAATTGCAACACACACCCACTGAATGTAAACCAATGTGGGCAGTGTGGGGCTCAATCAGAGTCTAAACAGAAGGGTAGAGGTCAGGGTCACTGTTGCATTTAGCTCATTTATGTTTAGAATAATTGCCCTTTTGCGGGCCAAGACACACAACTAGAAACTAGGCAAACGCACTCGCAGACAGGATGCTGTCTTGAATAGATTATGCAAATTATATGCAGAGTTTATTTGGCTGGCAGAAGAGAGGGAGTCAAGTGTGAGCAGTGAAGGTTGATAAAGGCCAGGGCGGTATTGGTTATGCAGGTTAATGCAGTATTGACTGGTGCCCAGTGAGGTGAGGGTAGCTGTGCCAGGGGAGAGGAAACTTGGGGGAACATGTGTTGGCATGAAAACTAAATATGTACATGTTGTTTGTTTGTGAGGGTGGAAGAAATATATCTGTTGCTGTTGTCTTAACCATATTTCTTTTTTAATCTCTCTATAGGACAGTCCATTGATTCTCCAGTCAGACAGAAATGTGACTGTCAATGCAAGGAATGATCAGGGACAACTGACCGGACAGCTAACCGTGGGTAAGGCACAAAGACACACAGCACGAAAGACATGTCCACATGTACTACATTTGCAGTAAACATTTTCTCCCAGAACAGCCTTAAAAACTGTATCATTTCTCCAAGACAGTCAGTTATATTGCTTTTCTTGTGCTTGAAATCCTAAATGCATTTTACTTCTTTCTGTTTACCAAACTAAATGCTATCTTTTTCCATTAGTGTTTCTTACTGAGCCTGACAGCCATGCTGTTTACCGACTAAATCATTTTTCCAAGCTCTGATTGGATTAGTGAGGACCCACTGTCTTACAGAAGACATTACTCAGAAGACATATGACATATATAATATGACATATTCTTATTGGGCTCTACACCCATCAACCAAGTTTCATGAAAATTGGGCCTGTAGTTTTCCATAGTTCTGCCTCCTTGGAGGAGGTAAAATGCTGTGTGTTCCTATGCACACATAGGCAACTAGAGTAATCAAAGGTAATGCAAGAAATCTGAAAATACATTTACAGTTTCAAATTGCTTTAAAGTAAATAGCTCACTGAAAAAAAAATCTTAATACATGTCTGTGTATGTGTCTTGAGGATAAGAAAACAGGACCTACAACAGTGCCTTGGAGAACACCAGACAACCCTCGAGACATATACAAAATCGTATTATTTTACATGGCAGCAACATATCTAAATGTAAAAGGAAAAGTATTATGACAACAGAAATGAAAATATTTCTTTATCAGAGTAGGATGACAGTAGATAACAGGAAAAGGCACTGGGGTTGCATTTCCAATGTGTGTGTGATGTTTGTAGTATTTGGTAATTGTCATAAGCCTCACAATGTGCTCCTTTGAAGCATACAAAATAAGCATGAGGCAAAGGTGGACAATTAAGAAATTGTCTAGTTTTTGGAATATACCCCAAAGCCATAAAACATAAAACCTTCTCTTTTTTTAAGTTTGATGATGGACCAAGATGTAAAGGATCTAATTCGTATTACCAAACTTAAAGATGTGTCAGAATGACATAAAGAGGTACAGATGTAAGAACTCTGAAAAACTGGAAAGTGGCTTTGAGTGCTTTTCAGTGATGCAAGTTTCAGAGATAAAGGGTTAGAGACAGAGGCACCAAGATTATAATGGCAATGTTTGGAGTTCAGAGCAGGTTAAATATAAAACAGAGTTAGCTGCAAACCTTTGCTCCTCTCTTGTTGGGATTTAATATTGTCTCTTTTTTAACCTTTTTATTGCAACGTTCAGTTGCCACTGGTCAGCACTAAGCCTCTGAACATTCTTGAGGGTTGGATTGTTTAAAGCTCTTATGTGTTACAGTGAGGACTGAAGGTCGCAGGTAAAGTCCTCAGAATATATCAGAACTTGTGCAATTTGGGCTGAACATATTAGTATAGTGCTATCACATGAGAGGGAGTGGTGATATACAGGATAAACTGAAGTGTGGTATTGCTTTATAACAACAGTTTTACAAACACTATATATAGGTTAACACTGAACTGTTGCCCTGCAACACATAAACACTCCCCTGTTTTTATAATTAATGGTGGTGGAATGTATCTAAGTACATTGACTCAAGTAGTGTACTTAAAAATACAATCAAATTAAGGAAATTACACATGTATATATTAAACTTGATTGATTTGAGTGGAGCCATTCAGCATAACAAGCACATTTTGATACTGATCATTTTGTATTTTTACTAAAGTAAAGCTTTGAAGGATAGGCTTTAACTTCTTGTGAATTAATTCTACAGTGTAATATTAATACTTTTATTCAAGTAAGAGATCTGAATACTTATTCACACTGTGTGTTATCAGTTTAGAACAGAGTGATACATTAAATTAAACGTCACAAGGATATAATGCTGTATATCAGCCCTTTTGGAATGCCTCTTGTCCAATCAAATGACTTGGCTTTGGCTCACTGTTGTATTATAGAATATATATTCAGGTTTTCTGATGGATTCCTGTTTCTACCTTCATAATTGTAGAAAACATATCAACCTTTCATTAGTATATGATTATAACTGTGAACTTGCAAACACTTTCCACATGTGTGTTTAACCTGCAGATTATAGTAGACACATTAAATTCCATGGGAGTCTAACAGCAGAGTCCAGATATATTCACATGAGATGAGAGAAACTGTCACTTTGTTATTTGTTTGTTAATCGTCACATACTAGTTATTCAAGAAAATTTAGAAACTATACCTTTTAAAGGCAAATCTGACACTATTAGAATTTCCTTCTGTTTATCAGCTTTCCTCATCTTGACACTTAAGAGCTTGTCACCTAACTGCTCTGTGCTTTAGTTGTGCCAAGAGATATTTGCAGACGTTGATTATGTTTTGTGTCACCGTTATCTTTACAATGACCTTACTTACCTTGTGGCATTTTCCCAACTAAAAATAAATCAAGTGGTTAGACATCCTTCTCTTTCAGTTTAGATAAAACTGCTGCTAAGACGTGGCTGCTTGTTTACACCGTCAGAAACATTTTCAGAAGTGATTTGACAAGCTATAAAATATAACCAGTATGTGACTAGCCAGTTGGAATGTGTGGTTGCATTTGGAAATTAAACATGACATGCAGCAAATTACCCCTGTGTTTCACCCTTTTACTCCCCTCTTTGCTGAAAACATTTACATATTTAGTTAACAAGTTTGTTAGAACTAATGTGTTTTTTTGGTTTTGTGTAAAATTTAAATATCACCATTACGTCTTCAGTATGGACTTCAAAGTTCAGGATGTTTCAGAAATAGCAGATCATCACCAGGTAGCATTTACATCCTGACAGCCAAGCTGGAGGCTCTTCTCCACTAGCTTTCATGTTTGATGCAAATGCAAACATATAGGTATTCATCTCTTGTCAGCTGGCCAGGCACTTCTAGTGTCTTTGTACACGTACAGTCTTTCCTCTCTGGCACTTTGAAGGTTTGAAATCCCTGACAGCTCACCTCCTGCTGGTAAAACTCCCTAAAGCTGCTTTCCTCACCAAGAAAAGCACTTTAATGCCTCTATGTGTCTGTGAGTGTGTGTCTGCGTGCCTATCTAGCAGTCTGCAGAATCAGTCTGTTTTAAAACTAGACAGGCAGACAGCCTACTGCCGCCAACTTAGTCAGGCTGCTTCAGGGCGACATGAATAGTGTCATGTGACCTCACTTTTGCAGTTAGACGCAGAGTCTGACTGAACACTTGTTGCAGTTACACTTTCACTTAAATACTGAATTCTCTGACTGATATTCCCTTTGTGTCACACTTGTGCAAGCATAAACACAAATTACACACAAAGAATTACTCGCTTTCACACACTCGCAATCTCACACACCCACACAGCAGCAAGATTCCCCAGATACAGGGAAAGCTGCCAAGCAAATAGGAGTTCCATCAATAACCACTTTGTGACATATAAACACACACACAAACTTAAGACCTCAGTGGCTGGCTGATGGGATGGAAAGGGACACTATGAATTCTCCTGAGGAGCTTCTTCTTTTGGGCTCCGGAAATCCCTCGGTCTCCTCCTCGCCGCTGCCTCCTGTTGCCTCCGTGCTGATTCAGCAGCACACTCAACACGCACGTGCACAAACAGAAACACACACGCTCTCCTCCCCTCTGTTTCTTCAGTATCCTCATAGGGATACTCAGAAATCCTAAAAGCAAGACTGTTATTTCTCCTTACCAGACACAAGCAGAAAGTTCCACCTCAGTAAACCCCTCATTAGTATTCACCACTGAAACTCACCAGAGGAACAGCTCGTACTGTAGCTTGTACAAGAGGTACAGGATTATCACAGTCAGTGGTATGGAAAGGTGAATCCCCCACGAAGGTTTGAACTAGTGTATTAACATAGAATGCCAAGACTCAGGTTTAATGACAGCATGGATGGTAAAATAGGTACTAATTTCCTTTCACAGAACTAGTTGGAGAAAAGGTGAAGTAAAGGAAGCCAGCAATGTGAGAAAAGCACATTCTGGGACATAATTTACAGCCAGAACAACAAGATCTCAAAATTTTTAAACAGCGGAGTTTGTCCATCAATACCCAGAATGATAGTTATGTGAAAATGTGAGGCATGGAAGTTCAGTGCTGTTCAAATCACATCTTTTACTTTTGTTTTCACCACGGAAGTGAACCCTGTTCTACAGGTTGAAAGTCCAACGTTGTTCTACCCATCCACCACCATGAGCATGAATCAGGCCATTTAAACCCTATTGCCATCATTGGTTGCATTTGGCTGCATGTATAAATAAGTTATGGCTGTTTCTGAGTTGAGACCAGTCTCTCCAGAACATTACTGTGGCAGAAACAAATATTTGCTTGTACCAGTAGTGGATTGACAGCGTCCTGAGCAGCAATTCCTGGCCCAGCCTCTGACTGCCAATCAAACTGTGGTGAGAGCCACTGAGGACATCCCAGCCTCAACTGAGTTTTCTTTTTTCTATTTCAAATACAACACCCTATAAAGATTTTCATAAGGGCATTATGATTTATTGGTAAATATAAATCAAAGTGAAAATATCAGCTTTGAGGAAACTTTTGTACCAATTGCTCTTTTGTTTGTGGCATTTCTTTAGGCATCAAAAGGTAACTGATGGATGTTGAATTTTTAGTTCTTTAACAGCCAGAAGTTATGAAGGGTGATGCTCTCAATTTTGCTGATTGAAATAACTTGTTTCAGGAGTGTTTCACACCTTTACACACTCAGCTGAATGTCATAGCACAGCTACAAACACGCACACATGCACTCCTCAATATTTACCTTGTGGCTCCCTGAGGGCCCATCCTTCGACAGAGAGGGTTTGAGTACATGTGTTGGCCTTGGGCCTTCCATCTCTGTTTTATTGCGCTCTCTCTCTCTTTCCTCCCCCAATCCCCTCTCTTCCTCTCCATCCTCCCCGTCGCTGTCAGCTCGTTAATGTGAGTGAGAACCTGTCATCTTTGTCTTCTGAATGGCCGACCATAAAGATGATGAGTGAACTTGGGGGTTTTGAAGCCGTACCCTTTCACCCGCCTAGGCGATGATGTCTCTGCATTAGAGGCAGTGCAGTTGTAACGAAACTGCATCCGATGGAGAAATAAAAGAACTGCTGTGGGATTATTATCAAAACAGGACCACAGATTGTTTTTTATTTAGTCCAGGTTGGGTGAGCAAAGAAAATGGAACAACCTACAACAAACTACTGAAACTGGAATACTGGAATATATGATCCCAGGCAAACAAAGTTTATAATCTTAGATTTTGTTTAGCCAGATAATCTTTACAAACTCACTCAAGCCCTAAAATGTAAGATGGGTAAGTAATGTGACTTGTATGTTGTTTCACAGTAAGGGGACCAAAAATGCAGGAATGCTAACTTAGTTCTCTCTTGTAGTACCTCATACTACAAGGTTGTGGAGTATAACTGTGTTGCACAAACAAATAATCTTAGAAATCATAAGAGACCAAAAAAACTATTAATTGTATAAATGTCATACGGGCCTCTCACAATGTATCATTCAGAAACAGTAAATAAGTATTTCACTCGAACTTCAGTTGGCACAGCTGCTTTCAGGCAGGTAAAAAGGCAAAAATAGAGTTATCACAAGTGAACATAGTTTTATGTTAAACATGAATAAAGTTGTACACTCTGAACACCACAGAGCATAATATTGACAAGTGCTTAAACTGGCCAGCTCAATTACTGTTTGCTGTTTGTTTCCCATTCCCAGTCTCTTTACCTGTGCGTCTGTTTCTTGGCAAAGCTGGTATTCATTACTGCCTGTGTGTGTGTGTGTGTGTGTGTGTGTGTGTGTGTGTGTGTGTGTGTGTGTGTGTTTATGCCCCAGCTGTCTTATTGACTTTTCATTTTTGTAAGTGCATGGTGCTGGTAATGAATGCTCTTTCTCCCTAAGCAGGCGAGGTAGTGGTAGCACTTATTACCCTTGTGTGTGTGTGTGTGTGTGTGTGTGTGTGTGTGTGTGTGTGTGTGTGTGTGTGTGTGTGTGTGTGTGTGTG
>JAOWBC010001255.1:19036108-19054004 GCA_028566105.1 Hypoplectrus providencianus | reverse complement strand
GTTTGCAAACGTGCCAGTCCTGTGGTAGAGTGTGCTCATGACTTATAATCAGTTCACTGCAGGGAGAGGTGTGCTGGTGATTGGCAGCCTGACAGCCTTGACAGAGGGAACAGAAGTCCTCTTGGCTGCAGTGTACAAGGGTCAGGCTGTTAGCAAGTAGAGCCTTCCACTGATACATGCTCAAACACATGTAGTGCACGGTTTATGCTTAGCTCTTCTATTCACAAGTAGAGTTTATTTTGGGGGTTTTTAGCTGTACTTGACCTTTTTGAATTAACAGTTTGCATCAGAGCATAGTATTTCAAACTGATGTGAGCTTATCACAATGTCTTGTCAAGATGATAACTGGCAGCATGAAACAGAAATTCACAACACAGGCCAGATCTAAAGTTGCTTACAATAACAGCTCATGCTGCCGCTTCTCCTGTAACTGCATTAGGATGGACCACATCAACTAAACGTATATATATCTTCTCTTCTTCCCCTCTCCTGAAGGGTGGCTTTAGTGTCTTGGTGTGCACATGTGGGGTTCCTTCATTACTAATGTTTCAGTTTCATTCTGGCATTGTCAGACAGGATTTAGCTGAAGTGGCTTTCGGCCAGGGAGGAAAACAAAAACAGAAAGCGCGAAAGAAAAGAGCAAGCGGGCGGAGAAGGGAAGTTAAAGAAGTGATTGGGGAAAAACCAAGATGCATGGAGTGTTCTGTTCAAGGGAAACAAGTGAAGAGGCAAGAAGAGATATAATTGACTGAACGGAGGGAGAGGAAGCAGCGCCGGGCTAGGGGTGATGAAGAGGACAATCAAAAGATAGACATAAAAAGAAGACAGAGGGCAGAGGAGGGTGACAGAGGGAAAGAGTTCAGGAGGAGGGGATGAAAGTTAGTGTATAGAAGAGTAGATTAAATTGAACTGGCTCCTGCGGGTAGATTGAGTCGTAGCAGCACCACATAATGGGATACAACAAAAAGTATGAAGGTATTCAGAGTGTGCAAAATAGCCACAGTTCCTTTCTTTAGTGGAAAAAGCTGGAGAATAGATTGAACCAAGGTATAGGACGACTTGTCAATAAAAAAAAAGTTGCAATATTTATGTGTTTTTCATTGACTGTCTGTAAAAAAGACTTTGGCGAGACAGTGTTGGGGTAGGCTGACGACACCAAATGACATGCCGGCCATTATGATGTTTTAAATGTGAGGAATTTCAACACAATGCTGGCTCCTTGATACTCTTCTTAAGCATTTCATTTCTTTATTCAATCATGCATTTAATCAGCTTGCATCAAGCTTGGCAGCCGCACCATCAATGGCTTATCCCTCTCTAAAACATTTACTGGCACCTTAATAGAGTCTCTGCTGAAGGTAATATTCTTTTTCACTTTATTGCACTGAGTAAATTGCCTGCTCAAGTTGATGCTGAATTTGAGCTCACTCAAGTGGTTGTTTGACTAAGTTAGCATGGCTTGAACCAACACTTCCTCACTCTATTTTTGTCATTCTTCTAGCTTTCATGTGTTCACACTTCCATGAATATCATTGTTTTGTATGTAACTGGCCCAATAATGAGTCTGCTAGGGTAATAAAAGTAAGAACAACACAATTGGCCACTTCCTTTGGGCAACCAGTGTTTAAGAACTGGACAGTTATCTGGTCGTCTTGCACTCTTGAGCTATAGTTTTGACTTCTGGTCTAGTCTTTCTGTGAGCTGCAAGCAAATCTGGCACATTGATAATCTTGTGCAAACATTATAAAATAATATATTATATAAATGATCTGTTTCGGATATAGAATTTAAATAAGCAACCCCTGCTGTGTGGCGTTTATACAATTGAATTTAGTGCCACAACATCTCCAACCTTAACGACAGGATGGGTCTTTGTACTACACCACCCATTACGATATGAGCCCTTGGTGGTTAATGGTACAGAGCGGAGCATCTAAAAATAGCACACGTCATCATACATACACATTCATTAAACTTAGGCTGCAATACCACTAATCTAGGCTCAGGGCAAAAAAAAAAAAATCCAGTTAGGTGATACAAAAGACAGTTTAAACCGTAAATAAATGTACATATATGCCAGTGAAGTGAAGTAGTTAGGAGGCTATCATGACTACCAAAACAATGCATCACCTCATTCATCATCATTTTATCCATCAGAAGGCAGTAGAGGACTGTCTAAGATGTATATATATGGGTATTTTTTTCTGCCTGTACAAAGCACCCCTGGGGTTTGTTTTTTTGGGGGAGACCAGTTTCTGCCTCTCCTGGACTCGCAGGTAAACATTTTTCATCCCCCCAATTGGATGTCAGCAGTCCCAAAATTAAAATCTGAGAGACATCATGATATTTGCAATATCATGATGCCTCCGCCTTCAGTGTGAACCTGGCTTAAAGGACGCCTTGGTTGCTTAGTCATCCTACACAGGACTGCCAAATCCAGGGTTTAAATCCAGCGTGGGACATCTTTATTCTGTCTCTTTCCCCAGTATTCCCCTTTCTGTTCTCACTGTATAATTTTTTGCAATAACCTTAAAAAAAACGGAAAGAAAAGAAAAATGTGTCAGACATAAAATAGATTTAGAAACGGAGAGAAATGGAAATAATTTAACACAGAGGTATGAGATGGGTTGACAGAGAGAGACAAAAGGATGGTTGAAAGCGCAGCAAAATGGGTAGTAGAGGAAATAAAGCTCCAAACATGCTGAGGGATCAAAGGAGAGGAGAAAGGAGGAGGCATTCAGGCAGTGGGTGAACTAGAAGGAGTTAGATTAGTTGAAGGAAATGGAGTGATAGGGGGAGGTGTGTTATGTTGGGATGGAGAGATACAGAGAGGAGGAGAAGCAAGAACATTGGGTCAATGGACGGGTCAGTGCAGATAAGCAAGGCACTGAAACCTGCAGAGAAGGTGAGCAAAGAAAAAAGTAAGCATTCCGGGGACTGTTGTAATAAACATATGGGTTTTTGTTTTTTTTTAATCAGGTTTTAGTCTGCACAGGAACACAGACAAACATATTGCCTTTAAAGAGAACTTTTGCCTGACTTTACCCAAATCATAATGATTCATGACCAACAAGATTATTGTTTAAAAGCACCAATATGTGGATGGTGTGTGTGATGGTCTTCTGCAGAAAGAGAACATAAAATCAGATGTGCACCCATTATAGTGCACAAACATGCACACAAAGAGCTTGTGGATTGAAACCAACATAAAAACACAAATGTCATGCATGAATTGAAACCACTTATGTGAGTGCAAGTATATAAATGCATTGTGAACAGAAGGTGACATGCATGAAGAGAAACTCTAACACAAACACACACACACACACACACACATGCACGCAAGCACACACACACACGCACGCACACACTGACCTCTCCACTCAGCACCTACTGCGGGGATAATGAAAAGCATAGAAAAATAACACTGATAAAAAGGCGATTACATGCTTCAAATACTTCCCCCTCTCTGTCGTCAGTCATTAGCTGTTAAATGGAAGGGAAAGAAACAACGGACTGAAGCGCAGTCATTATCTTGAGGATTTGTTCTGTTTTTAATTGAGGTGTATTCGATATGAATAAATATTTCACACTACCAGTAGAGATTGTATCAAGAGTGAAAAGGAAAGGTTTTCTCCTCTTTTCCTAATTCACAGGCATGTTTCAGACGAGATTGTAATCCCTCTCTGGTTGGAACATTCTATCTCTCTATCTGCCTTCTTTTCCTCGTCCTATCTTTGTCCTCATCTCTCTGACTCTCTCTTGTTGACTACCTCTCTTATACTGCTCGCACACTTTTGTCTTAGTCGTTCTCATTCTGTCTAGGTCTTGCCACATGTGCATTCCCTCTTTCTTTCTGCCTCTTTCTCCCCCTCTTTTTCTGTCTCGTTATGAAAAGTAGAGCGTTATGCAGTGAAGGTAAATGGGACATGTAATGAGCGGATTGAAGTCCATTTAAAGCTAATGATCTATCTTACAGTTTAACAGTGTGAGAGGGAGAGAGGGAGAGAGGGAAACACAGAAAGATAGATGGTGTACACTTTACATGATGGAGTACAGGTCAAGAAAATCCTGTCAGGAGAGATTAAGCAAAGGTCAATCTGCATCTTGCATACTGCACTTCTTAAAGAAGTTCTGTCAAACAGTTATTTATAAGTAATTTGGCTTCATGGGCTGCAGCAGGCCTGTGCCAATTGGATTGGAACATCAACAAGATTAGAAAGATTATAGTTTTTCTGTGCTGATACAAAGGTTATCTTAACTAAATTCCTATCAAAACAAAGATAAAAAAAATACCTCTAAATACCTTCATATCTTTTGTAATGTTTTGAATTCAACAGGATCTCTGACCTCAACAACCAAATAGGTAATTTGTCAATACCACCTATAACCATTCATTGAATTCCTGGTAAGGTGTTATTAAAGACTGTTTAATACAGAGAAGTATAAAAAAATAAACAGTGATGTAACCGCCAGAAGTAAACGAGTTACAAGGACGTCATAACTACCAGAAGTGAGAAAGTTATGTAGAAATATGATGGACAAAATAATCACATTGTTTAATTTTGTTGTCACATGGGGCACAAACCTTGATTTCCTGGGTCAAAGTCCAACATCTGTTGCTCCATCGTGCAGCCCTTTCACCCACCAGGAAGTATAACTACCGTGTTTTATACTCGGCCTTTCTGTCCTTCATGACTGCAGTTCCTAAGTTCAACATGTTCATATATGTTTGCATAACATTACCTGTATTAATTACAGAAAGGTTTGATTATTGCAATACTCGTGGCAACAAATTGTTCATTGGCAATGTTAACTAACCACTATTAAATCATATGAAATACAATGAATCCATTTAAAAACAGAATTGATCACCCAGCCCTGGTATACTGGAAACATAATAAACAAACAAAAACAGCCTGAGAAAGGTAAAAGAAACATTGCATCAGACATTTCACTTTTTTTTTTTTTTTTACATCAATTTTATATTCGAGGAAACACAAACCTGAGGGCAAGTTGTAGCAAACAAGAACTTGACACGAAAAAGAATCACACTCCTCCAGTCCTGTAAAGTTCAATCCCACAAACTTATGAGAGATAAGAGAACCTGCACCACCACAAACTGCTGCAGAAACAAACACTGAAGCAATTGTATTTGCATTCTCTCTGTGCCACTGAGCCAAAGTAAAAATAGGCAGGCTTGAAGTCGTGTGATGTGCCAATCTCAGTGACCAGAGAGGGATGCAGTGAAGATTTCTTATCAGTGTGGTTTCAGGAGTCTTGCCGTGGATAGTAGATGTGACTGAAGATGAGACATGAATGCACAGCACAGTGCTAGAACTGGGTTATGCTAGCAGCACAGAAACAAAATGCTCAGCAGCCTTGCTTTCCAGAGAACACTCCAGGAACACGAAGCCGTTGATTTTCAAAGCCACCAGCGTGATCGCCACTGTAAGCCGCGTTCACACTATTCTGCTTTTTTCACACTGCTTTTCCACTTTAAAGCGTACAGGCAGCGCCCGGGAGGCAGACAGAGAGCAGTCGCTTTGGAAAAAGTGCTGTGCCTGGCATCTTTTTAAGCAGCGCAGTTCAACATCTTAGAGAAGCATTCATGACAGTGACTGACTAAATAACATGAAAAAAAGAAGTGGGATTTACAAAACGTAGGCAGCCAGCAACAACAACAACAACAAACAGACTGGAAATGGAGGAAGTAGCTGTTGAAAAGTTGGTAGTAGATGTTTTCTGGAACTGGAGCAGGTTGGTTGCCATAGCTGGTACATTTTACTGATAGAAGCAGCGAATCCAGCAAGTCATTGTGATAACAAAACTGCTTTTTATTATCGGTACAACTTGAGGCAGCACTTTAACTGCAAAAACCACTACAGTGTGAAGGCAACTATATGGAGGCAAGAAAAGCTCCAAAATGCATAAGTGTCAATATTTACTTGATGTCTATAAAAGGCAATATTGGATTCAGATTGTTTGAGGAGATGACTTTTCATGCTCTCTGACAGTTGGTAGAGGTTGAATATGACATTGAAACTGACATTACAAGTTAGTTATTCTATCTTTAATAATCGCTGCTGACATTTCAAGAAGAAAATTTACCAGAGCATGGCAAGTTTTGTGGTATACAGTCACATACAGTTTGATGATTTCATATGCATGAACGTTCCAGAAACAATTGATAGCAGATACACTTAGGATCTTTTTCAGTCCGGTGGCCAGTTAGGTGCCTTCTACCACCACCAGTAATTATTATTCACATGCATGGAGAAATCTGGGGCTCAGTATTTTGCCCAAGGAAACCTGAACATGCAGACAGCCAAGGTCAGGATTCAAACCACTGATCAGTCTGAGCTGCCTTATATGATTCTGTGATTGGGTGCACATGTGTGTATTAACTGTGATCTGAGGCATCAGGCTGTGCTAAGTACTTTAATGTCCAAATTTGAAAGGAAACCTTGATTCATGCTGTATCTTGTCTCACTATCTTTTTTTTTCAGTACTTTTACTATTTTTTTTTCTCCCTCTTATAACACAAACACACCTTTACTTCCCTCTGATGCAACTCAACCATGACATTGATTGATTTACAATATTTTGTGGCAACATGGAAACACTGGCAGCTTGTTTGATAAACCACATTTCTGTTGTTTCATCTTGTTTCCTCCTGTTCCTCTTCATTCATATACTATGCTTTGCCCACAACATTTAACTTGTATGTGACTATTTTTTATAGACATAACAGCATCAAACTTTTGTTTGTTGCTCATTTTTAGGGTGGACATTTTTTTGTTCCCATATTTCAAAATAGAAACAAAGAGGTGGAAGAGTGTTACATTGAAATATACTCAAGATGTGCTAAGAAAAGGAGCATGTGTTGATGTTCAAATAAATAGATGAAGTGTTTGTAAATGCCAAAAGTTCTCTGTTCTCTCAATAAAGACTGAAAGCAAGCTGCCAAAGATATAGACAGAGATAGCAGTAAAGACAGAAGAATTTCAATCAGCCAATAAAAAAACAACATAAGGAACAGACAGATGACCGGCTGAAAATCTAGACTGACAGATGGACGGTCCTGCTCACATTAAATTTAAATCCTTTTTTGGTTTTTCAATGCTCTAATCCTCCAGGTTCTGTATTTTGTGCTCTTTTCTTTTGCGATAAGCCTTGGTGTTTTGGCACTGCAGCACCACTTGTCCATGAAGCAGTATGAACAGTTAACACTTTACATATTTTGCTGATTTTAGGTTAGAAATGTCTTGTAAAGACCACAAAAGAAGAGACCATGGCTAAATATACACTGAACAACTGAGTAAACCCAACATGTTGTGACCATTTTTCACGTTGAAAGGAATTTCGGGTCTTTTTATGCACACTGGTGATGAATGTAATTTTCCAAAAAATAAAAAAAAAACATTCTCACACACTTCTCATTTGCCAAGATATTCCATCCACCTGACAGGTGTGCCATATCAAGATGCTAATTAAATACTGTGATTATTACACAGACAGAGTAAATGTATCAGTCAGCTTGATGACAGCATGCATAATAAAGCAAAATCCTGCAGAAGACTTTAGTCTTTATTTCTTTTGTTGGAAGAGTAAAAAGAAAAAAAAGAACAAAAACAATTAATTGTATCTTATCCGACACAGAAATCAAATAAAAGCCTGAGCAATACTCTTTGCAACCTTTTAGAAGGTGCATAAAATAATTGCATGATTCATCAAGAAGATGATTCATCTTGATTTTGCTTGCAGTAAAATAACTCATTCAACCAGTTTGAATGGAGAAAAAAATCAATTTGTGTCACTGTGTGTACCACATTGAGCGTGCAGAAAAGGAAAAAAAAATGTAACCAAGTATTAACAATCTCAAGGCTACAAACCTCGATGTTCCCGTGTCCAAGACATATCAAGGCCTCCCGTACTGGAGCCAGCCTCCCTGGAAGAGGACACAAGAGAAATATTGCAGCATAAGATTGTTTGAATGGTGGATTCAGTTGGTACAAATCGACCTTTAGACACAAGATGCATCTCTTTCAACTTCATCCATCTGTCATCAACTCAATGAAAGAATGTTCTATGGTAGGAGACCATGGAGGGCAACCCCTCTACTGGGACACAGACACAATAAAGTTTGGTTGGAGCTTGCCAAGAGTCAAACATAAAGCAGGTTTGCTGATGTGCGTGGTACTGGATGGCAGACGTGCTTGGCATTATGAAATGGGGAGTTACCAAGCTGA
The DNA here is from genome assembly GCA_028566105.1 of Hypoplectrus providencianus. NCBI lineage: Eukaryota > Metazoa > Chordata > Actinopteri > Perciformes > Serranidae > Hypoplectrus > Hypoplectrus providencianus. The sequence continues at coordinate 19,045,752 of JAOWBC010001255.1, read as the reverse complement.
ATCTGTGGTAAAGGTCATGGGTCCTACAGCAGGACAATGGCCCGACACATATATCAAATAGCAACCAGAAATGGTTCAAAAGAAGATACAGCCCTGGGCAACCTGTCCAGCTCTAAATCACACTGTGGGAACTGTAGCAGTTTGTAAAAAAAACAGGGGGAAGAATATCAGTAGAAAGGTTTACAGATCTCATTGAAGTCTATAGGAAGCACCTGACAGCATTTTCTCCAAAGGCCGTGCCACCAAATATTAATTTTAGCTTGTCATTACTTTTGTCAACACTATTTGTGTTTATCATTGTAATTAAATTGCATTCAAGGGTTCCAATAACTTCTGCCACAGCTACAGGGGAAGAACTACTGCAAAACACAACCCTGAGGAAGAACACTCCTTTGGCAGGGACACAAAAATCAATCAACAAATAAGTGACCCAAAAGTTTGAGGAGTCTCACAGAGCAGCATCAGTGCGCTGACGCTAGCTGACACTGGGTTACCTCAGGTCTCTAACTTCCTCTGAAGCTTGGCTCCACAGCAGAGAGAAACAAGCTGCTGCACAGTCAATATCTCCCTGTTTCTTTCCACCCTTTCATCCTCTTATCCCTCCCTCGGTGCCTCCTTCTCCTTCTTACCAAGTCCTGGGGTCATGAGAAGGCCCCCCGGGGAGAGGCAGCCCTAATACAGGCAAGGGCATCAGAGAAGGATTTGTGATCTGTGCCCCTTCCCCCTATCCCTCACTCTATTTCCATGTATCTATCTATCCTTCCATCTGACAAAAGTTAAAGAGGGCAGCAAAAGAACTCAGGGCCCTGTCAGACTCAGGGGCATGGGAAAGGATTTGATTTGGAAAGGGTAGAATACTGTACGATAATGGTTTTGGGACGAAAGTTTCTCAGATACAGGTGGAGGTTTACAGTTTGCCTTTATACAAGAAGAGCACATATGCCAATTTACAATTAAGCAAAAGGACAAGGTGAACAAACCTCTACATGGCTTACACTACACATTGGTGACAGAGATGATGCTTGCATATCAATAAAGTTTTGTTAAATACAGCATATGATTTATAAAATTATAATATGGATATCCTATTAAAATAGGAGGTACTAATATCTGTGGGATTCATGTATCCTCACTTGAAGCACTGAGGATCCCTAAACCCCAGTGTGACTGCCACTACATCAACCACTATCACTGGCTAGGGAGAACAGCTTATCCATCCATCCTTTCCCAAGTGGAATATTCCCAACATAGAAACATTTATAGGCCTGGGAATGTGTTTAACCTCCCTCCCCTCAACAACTGCTCCCTTAGGGTGTCACACCTAATGAGAATGTTTTACTTCAGTTTTTATTATTTTATACTCGTTACGTTAACATCTGCTCTCAAGAAGCTCTCCTGTGGAAGATGTCACAGTGTCAAAGGTGAATTTGTTTTTGTTCTCTGTTCTTGCGTTCATCCCTCGACAGTATGTCTCCGTCCAAATTAAACCAGATCCCATGGTGAGGTCAGCCCCTGAAAGCAGCTTTGGGGAAGTCAATTGGTCTATCTTCTTCCTGTGGTTCTGTCCTTTTCTTGTTTAATCCAGTGGTTTTTAATCCTGGTACTCAGGAGTGCTGCTGTTCTTCTTCGGGGGCAGGTAATGGTTGTTAATTGCCTTCAGCTGGTGTCCTTGGTGTAAAACAGCAGCTGGTTGAATAGAAAGAATGATAGCCTGCAGGGCTCCAATTCCTGAACACAGAGATAGATCCACTATTTCAAACAAAATTAGAGGCATCCTGCTTCACCCTCCCATCCATATATTCATCCCAGCAAGACTGAACTCTATACACAGATTAAAGCAAACGTTTTTCCTTGTACTTCTTCCATTGTGCTCTATGTTGCCTTCGTCCTCCTGACCTTCTATATAATGAAAACACAGCTGTCATTTTCTGATTCTAAGTTTGGACCAAAAGTTGTTTTACATGTTTCTCTGTAGTTGGTCCCTAAATGACAAGAGTGCTAATTTGACTTAATGGCCTTGGGTCCTAAGGGTACTTCCAATTTAACCCAATTACAGACTGTAAAATTTTATGAGTCCTTGAAGTAGGGATTGGGGAAATGATTCACCCTGTGGCCTCCATTTTCATTTCCTCCCTCATCCACACACCAACAGTTCAGTCAACTCTGAATAAGTTTACAAACACCTAAAGTTTATGTTGGGGTCATAATATCTCTTTAATCCCTTGCTTTTCTTGTTGTATGGAAAATATTTTGTCCCATCTTTGCTTGAACAGACTAAAAACCAAGTGGAAAGGGACAAAGGGAGTAAAAGATGTGTGATTCTGAGCACATAGGGTGCTCATTATCTTGAATATTTAAATGGGCCAAAGTCTAAAGTCAGAGGTTTTGCAAATAATCCATCCTGCCTTGAACCTTCACATTAGACAAGTAACTTCACATTTACCTTAAATTGAGGTTACAGTCATGCAATGCCTGATAGATACAACAATGTAATCTGAATTAGACCCATTTCCCACGCAAATTTTGAAGAGTCTGAGAGGAGACCTGATTTAACCAGGTTTTTCTTGTGAAACAGCCAGATGGAGGGGCATGGTGTGGGATGGCAAAGTACACCACCTAATTAGCTCCACAAAAACTAGGAGAGTAAACCCGCCCCTAGCTGTTTTTTAATTAAAAAGTTGGGGTTTGTGTCAAAGTAATTGGAAATCATTAAAATTTCGAAAGAGCCACATTCTCTTTGAACTGTGCCTTTGGGAAAATCTTCTCTTCACACTAGAGTTCCCATTAAAGAATAGCAGTTCACTTGCATGATGGTTTTTGAACAATGCTTGTTTATTTTATGCTTAGGGTCAACTTGATACATGGATCGATTGGAAGTTTGGCAGAAAAAAAAAGTAAAGGTTTGCTTTCATCTGTTGTCCTGCTTATTCTTCTCACTCCTTTCAAAAGAGATCACCACACGCTGCGCTATGTGAGAAATTCAGAGAAAACTATTTGGCTCCTAAGGTTTAGAAGCTGATTCAAAGATCGAAATCCTTGTTCAGCTGAATCCATTCTGAATCTGCTCAATGGATTTACAACATTTTCAACTTTGCTTGTCACCAGTCGGGTAAAGCAAAAACCACATTTGAGCTCCTTTGAGCATCCAAGAAGCACATCAACTTTCCTACAATGTGCTGTCCAACAATTGGATTTTGGATGTGCCAACACCTTGCTTTTCCTTGGTACAACAAGGACAATCAGCCATTCCCTGCTCTCTGCTGTCTATTATTGATTAGACACACAGGGAAATCATTGAGAACAAAGTGAGAGAGGGAAGGCAAGCTGAATTACAAGCAAGCTCAGTTATGGGAACAATCCATAATGTATCTGTATTTCTCTGTGTGTTTTTGTGTATTTGTTAAATTGCCATGTTCTACAAATTAAAGTAGTGCCTTTTCCCAGATGTCGATATTTAGAAATAAGTGTTCTAAGCAAGCAGATATGGTAACTATGTGACTGTTGTGGAGGTCCTGATCAGATTTTTTTTTTTTTTTAAATGGTCAATTACTATTGAGTCCATCCTAATGTGATATTTGGATTTATCTATACAGTGTAGCTATGCTAAAAATAATTGGGGTATATGCTAATATATCGTTGTCAACTAAGGAAAGACATGGTTGACCATGAAATATCTGCATTTCCTGCAAATGTTAGATATTTTCTTTCATGAACAAAACTGTAAGTAACTTTGCAGGGAGTTCAGTATAAAACATTGCAAGGACAAAGCTGATTCTATCTGTGCCAAAGCACAAAGAAGGAGCACATCACAAACCAAACTGTCTTATGATGAAGGAACTTAAAGAAACCGGATTAAAAATCTCACTACAAAGAAGTTATATAGCTATAAAGTTCAGTTTTTGTTTGTGAGCAAAAAGAAAAAGATGAAACCACACACAGTTGAAGTGGAAAGATAAAGAGGTACAGAAACCTTTAGTTGGATGTGGTTAAGGATCTTGTTGGTATTTTTGACTTGGGGTGAACTTTTCATAACCAGGTGGTAAGTTGTGAAACGTGCCATGCAGAGGGAGTCTGTCCGGTGTACGCTGCTCGAAAATGAAACACCAACAGTGGAATTAAGTGTGTGATAGTGCACACTGCTTATTAGGGACATGCTCCTTTCTCCTTTCCTGTGAAACAAATTGCTCCCAGAAGACATTGTATGATTAGAGTGATTTTTTTGCTGTGATAATTAAATCACAGAGCATTGGAACAATGCCTCAGTAAACTGTCGACGTTGTTCTGTCATTGTTTGTGTTTGTTGATTGTTTATCTTTGTTAGTTATTGTTTGTCAACTGCTGTTTATCATTGGTTGCTGTTGTACACATCTTGAGGGGGAATATGTGGAAACAACAACACCCATTTAATATTCAACAGTCTCGCCATATTGCCATGCATCTGTTCCTGTATGTGTGTGTGTGTGTGTGTGTGTGTGTATTTGAGCTCAGCTGTTGGGTTTTTCTGTGTGTGGGTTGCAAAGATAGACGGCTGTTAATATCAGATTTTGCGACAGAGCCAAATGTTCCACTGTGGATAAAGACTATTACAAATGGCTAGAGGCTGTTTTGGCGAGACACTGAAATCACAGCAGATAAATAACATTAAAGAACACAGAACTCGCAAACACACACACAGTTACACAGACACACTCAGAGATTACAACACCTTGCATGCATACCCGCACATGAACCTAATCCAAACACAGCTACAAGCAGCAGAATTGTGTTGCACGCTATTATGAGAAAATCTGACTTCATGGTAGATATTCACGGCTGGAAAGTAAAAAGAATCATTGAGACGATGCAGTAAAACACGTTGAGGCTCAGCTCTGGGTTAATGTGGACTCTAAAAGCCACCATCAGTCTTTTATTTCATTTGGAAACTGAAAATTTACTTCTGACTGGTAGCTATGTTGCACAACCTGTTATTGGTAATAAATTGTGTTACTGGCCCTGCTAATAATGACAGAGGTACATAGTATTGTGCCCTAAAGATACCGAGCAGCTTTGCCCCAGTTGCTGGTGTAAAGCTTGACTTATTGCCAAAGACACCAAAAGAGTTTGGATCAGACCCTCTGTGGTCTACCAGTGTGCTTTACTTATGAATAATTCTTATTAAATTATCATGTTTTAATACTTTGTAACTTTAATGAAATTTGCCAACAGAAAATGAATAACTTCAATAGGATTTTAAACTTTTACATGTGTAGTACAAAATTCTCCCTTTCAGCAGCTCAATTGTGAAATAACTATGAAAATGAAAATACATTTAACAGGAGTCTAAGACCAGCTAAAGGAAATGTTGGAGACGTGTTGATGGGTCTTTGGCAGACATGATGACACACTAATCTTGTAGGCAATCATACGTCACTGTCAAACAATTTCACTGTGCTTTTTTTTATCTCCAGGTTTTTCTGTTTTCTCTTGGATCTCACTGGATTTACTTGGCTTCTGCTATAGCTAACTTAATTTCTTACCTTGTGGACGTGAGATTGAATCACTGCAAATGTAACTTATTTATATCAAAACAGTACTTTGTGTTATCAGCATAATGTTATCAACATAAGTGGGCTGAAATTAGAAAAAAAAAGTACATCTTATCTTATATTAATTAAGAGTTTTGTTTTGTTGTTGTTTTTTTGTGGAAAAAGGGTTAGCTTTCCATTTTGTGTATTTAAATTGATGACGATCATCCATACCCACCTGATGTCAAAGCGTCATTTAGGAAATCTCCACTACTCAAGACATAACTAACCAGGTCAAAGGCTATAGACTCAGATAGACTGCAGTCAAATGTAGCTGGGAATGAGGAGAGAGACTGAACAAATGAAAAGAAGAAAAGGGGCTGATAAAGAACGAGAGACAAAACATGCACAGCCAGAATCCAGCCAGGAGGTGAGAGCCACGCTGATGGGATGACTGTGGGAGTGCAGGCAATGAGGCAGAGGAAAAGAGAGAAGAACAAAGTTGATCTCATGACTGTCTTTGTCCCTGTTTAGTCTTTCTTTCCTGACTGCCAACACTCTCTCTCTACATCTCCTCTGTCCTGCTGTTTCATCATTTCTTGTCTTTTTTCTTACTCTGTGAGACCACTAGGGGGAGGGTATGAACTAAGCTTTACCACCTGGACAGTCTGCATCTCTTCAAAAATATATAGTACATGTTTCAGGAATGTGCTGTCCTCCCTCCCTGCTTTATGTTTTTCAAGTATTCATCAATGCACCACACATAATGTTTATTTCATTAGATTTTACTAAATCCTGCTAGAAAGATGCATCTTCCTCCAGTCAGAGTGCAGAATTAAATCTCCCTGCAGCTGATGGTTAAGAGATGAAGAAGATGAAATTTCTTCAAACACACTTTCCCTTCACTAATTAATTTGAGCCTGTACTTACTGCCAAAAAAAAAAAAAACACACAGATTTTTTTTTCATGATTAACTTGCTCAGTTACGAGGCTCAAAACTATAAACTAAACTCTTTTTTTGCTTACAAATACACTTTTTTAAAATTAATTTAAATAAAAAAATAAAAAAAATTCACCCAAGTGGTTGTCCTTCTCTCTGTCCAGTCATTATGTCACAAAGCTGATACATTTCTTCCTTTTGTTAATAGAAGATGCCTTTATTATTTGGGGAGGTGACAATATGTGTCTGTTGAACGTGACAATCCAATTTCAGATAGAAGCCAATGGAGAGCAGGGCTAAGTGTGTAGATGTGGATGGATAAGTTTGCTTGAAGAGGAGTTGGGGTTTCATGTTCTGTCTTGGTTACAAAATAAATAAAGAAATGCCAGAGAGAAAATCCTTAAAAAAAAATCCTTAATGTGTGCTGCCCGCAACATGCAGTGCTTGCACTGCATGAATCCATGGTTGTGCTTCTCATTGTGGATTCATGTCACCTATGGTTTTAAACCTTTTTTTCTTGTGCCTTGTGCCACAAGATTTTTTCATCAGCACAAAATGCAGTCGAGGCAGTGCTTTCTGTACATTAAAGGGTACAGTGGGGTTTGACGCTTTTCCCAGGGGTACTCTATCAGTTTTTATGGGAGCACAGTGACATTCACAATCTCATTTCCCAACATATGTTCTTCCATCTGTATAACCAATAATGTGAACATCTAAAGTTGCACACCTACACATACGTCTTTGACCTCAAGGACACACCGTCGTCTTATTTTCTTTCTGTTGTGTTAATCCTGCTATGGCAATTACTTATCAAATTATCCTCAGTATTCTGCATTTTTTTGATTCTTATCTATATCTTTCTTTATGCTGCTGAAAATACCCATTTTCTCTTCAAGGATTATTAAATTTCTACCTATCTTTGCACCATTTGCAACACACGATAAACAACGGGGAGTGTTGTACAGCTGATACGTTTGTCAATAATGCAGCAGGGGCCTGTTGCCGCCTCCTAAGAGGATGTCTCTTTCACTGTCACACTGAGCTTCAAGTCTGCCAACGTAATTGATCGCTAGGCAAGCAGCCGCACTTGTTTAAAAGTGTACTTTTGAGATTACTGCATATTATTTGTATCATATTGATATCTTCATATTTGACTTCTTAAAGATGAAAATGGTTCATTTTTCCGGCTTTCTTACGACTGCCTGCTCCTTATCACATCATTAAAAAAGCTATGTAGCATTACAGAAAGCGTGAGCGGCAGATGGGTTGAGACAACGCACACACTACACGGACTCAATGCACTGTGCTCTTTTTATTGTTTTCGTGAGGGAGCTCTAATATCTCTCTGCTCAGAAGTGTTTTCTGTCGGGCTCTGCTGTATGGAATACTGAGACAATGCTAATGAAGCAAGGAATAGACTGTCCTGCTGTTTTTCTGACCTCCTATCTTCAATAGGGAGCAGACCAAGCACACCTACCTTCCTCTGTTTGTCTGCATTTGTTCATCTGGTAAAGCATCAGGAAAAACAAGAACCTTGTATTTTTTTATTTTTTTTTTTTAGGTTTTGGATCCTTTATCTCTCTTTTTCTCCTTTTGAAAGCAGCGAGCAGCTCTGTGTCTCGGTGTTGAAATAGTTCAGTAGTATCACTGGTTTTTCTCATGGGGCAAATTAGTTTATGGCCTTCAAAAGATGTAGATACAGAGCTGTAACTGTTCCACAAGAAAAGTTACTTTTGCTTCAGCTTTTAAAAGTTGAGTCAGAGTGAGAGATTCACATGAAGGTGTTGTGGTTCCTTTTCTGATCCAGTCTTTTAGATATATGGAATCTTGTATAAATGTAATCATTTATTATCCATAACTGATTTTTTCTTCTTATGGTTGCTGGGTGTTTGGAGTCACAGCTGACAGTGAGGCAGGGTACACTCTGGACACGTCGCCTGACTTTCACAGGGCTGACACACAAACAAACGGACAACCATTCACACATACGGGCAATTTTAAAGTCCCCATTTAACTTGTCTCCATGTCTGTAGACTTTGGGATAAAGCTAGTGAATGTGGAGGAAAACCCACAGTATCACTGTGAGGCACTAAAAACTGCACCACCACGTTGCTCTATACACATGCATTTTAATGTAAACACTTACTATATGTGGGCATCATAAGATCGTAGTAAGATCTGTCAGTCAGAAGTGACATTATCAAATCCCATTAAATTTTGACATGACAGTGAGGAGACAGACCACAGAATATGTTGGTCATTTTAGATATGATGATCAGATGAATATTTAGACTAAATTAGACACATCTTTTTATTTTATCTTCTGTCCTCTGACAGTCATCTATTCTCTACCTACCCCTTTCTCTCTTTCTCTCTGTAAATTGTTATCTCCAACTTTGTCTCTGTTCTAGCAAAAACAAGTCAATGAACATGGATGAAATGGCTGAAGTTGCGGAGGAGTGAAGCTAGTCTTTCACTACTGATTAAATTATCAGCTTGGCGCCCCATCCGAAGCACAAAGGCATGAAATTGCTTGACATTTTTTCTCCTTACGCACTCTGCCATTAGCCATTTCCTCAGCTACATTTCACAGCCAGGAGGACAGCGAGAGCCCCTGAAAGTCGTTTTAGAGTAACTCAAGGATTTGTCAAGCGGTGTTCTGAACTGATGTACGGGACAATGAACGCCATGGCAAGACAGCTGTGCAAACGCAAAAAAAAAAAAAAAAAAAAAACAACTATCTGCTACTGTGAGAAATTTGAGAAACCTTTGTGCTGCTACTTCAGAATTAGCTGCTTTTCTCTGGTTATAGTCTCCTTGGGCCTTGTCGCTGCTTCTAAGAGGAAAAATACATTTAATCATGTCCAGAGGTGTTTTTTTTTATTTTCTTTTTCCATAGACTAACATATAAGTGCACTGAGTCGAGTAGATCTTTAGCAATAATCTGATAGATCTGAACTCCGCTGTTAGCTCCCTGCAGACGGACGTGAAAATTGAGACTGATTTATACATTAGTATAACATTAAAGTAATTTTAGCTTATTTTGGCTCAATTTATTGTAATCATTCTATTATTTATTCTGGATGGCTGTACCGGCTTTCATCCAGGCACAGTTTCTGTAGAAGGTTTTAAAATTTGCAGAGACGAGTGCACCTCTGGAGGATATTATCAAACAAGGCATGACGGCATTAAATATCTGT
>JAOWBC010001255.1:18994044-19011142 GCA_028566105.1 Hypoplectrus providencianus | reverse complement strand
TGTGTGTGTGTGTGTGTGTGTGTGTGTGTGTGTGTGTGTGTGTGTGTGTGTGTGTGTGTGTGTGTGTGACTCAGTCAGCCTGATGTAAATTCATGTCAGTCTTTCATTGTGTGTGGGAGTTTTATCTGTTTTTCTCTCTGCTGTTTGCGTAACCGTCTGTCACAGTGTTTGTTGACGTTATTCTGCAGCTGTGTGTCTTCTATATGTTTCTGTCCCGTTTTTTCTGTCTTCCTGTGGATACACACACGCAAACACTCTTGTGTGTGTGTGTGTGTGTGTGTGTGGTACAGTAGAGCAGACTGATATGGCTTATGTCTCCGCTACATCTGGGTTACCCCACTCTCAGTCTCTCTCCAGCCTCTGTCATTTAGTCCATTGTCAGCTCCCATTCCAGCGTCTGTCCATTCAACATGCCTAATGGTCTGTGTAATACACTCAGATAGCTTCACAACCTCCCACCTATTTGTGTTGTTGGAGTGTGTGTATGCATGTGTGTGTGTGTGCGCAGGGGGAGGGAGAGAGAGGAAGAATAGGAGAATGGGAGGTAAGGTGAGGTGAGCTGAGGCTAGGCGAACTTGTGTGTGTTTGTGGTTGCAGACGTGTGTGTTATCGATTTTGTGTGCACGCTGGTGGAAATTGTTATTGTCCTTTCAACCTCTGTCACACCTCTCTCCCTCCACTACTAGACTCCTCCTCCCTCTCACTCAAAGACTTAAAAGTTGACACTCTTTTGTCCTATTTGCTTCCAGGTCAGTATAATCCTAACTGCTGCAAACCAGTTTTTACAAAAATATGATGACTCAAAGAATCGTTTGATAAGATGAGCAACACAGGCTACAGTCCATGTTTGTCAGTCATAGCAAACCAATTTTTTTATTTTAATAGGATGATTTAACCCATGGATGTTTTGAACATACCAATTTGAAGCCAATGAGCATTTGAACATACAATAAAATAGAAAAGACAAAGGGAATACTATTCATACATGCTATATAATACTATTCATACATGCATATGAAGGCTGAATCTGTTGTAAATACTACTCAGGTAACAAATGGTAACCATGATGTTTCTGATAGTCCTCTTGTATAATCTTCTTTTAGCTACTTTAGTTGAATGCAGGTAAATATTCCATGTGGAGAGCAAAAGAGTAAGAAGCTTTGAACGATAAGAAATCTCAGAAATCCTCCATCAACTGACACTGATTTTTTTTTTTGGCATCGCTAAACTGGCTACTTCGAAGTAAAATGTTATTCTCTGAACTCCGACTATATTCTCACATCTCAAATTGGTTATCAGACAGGAGCAAAGATGGAGTCTCGGCCTGGCTACATCAGGAGGCAAGAAATATTAGTCCTTGGCCCAAGAGGGAAAATTATTGTCAGATAATAGCCATTTGATTCCAGGAATGGGCTTAGTCAGACTTTAATCTAGTTGGATGTATTGTTGCATAATATTGTCCTTTGACACAGTCAGCGAGTGAAAACCAAATACAAACTGACAATGTTATATTCTAAAACTTGATATGCGGTCCATTCATTCAACATCACACAATACAATTAGACTTCAGCTTACACAGACACCCAGGAATGAGCTTTGGTTACAATAGTACTGAGAAATATCTTTATGCCTCGATGGAAAATGCTTTACAGTGTACCGACCCATGAAAGGTGAAAGTGCTCTATGGCTATTTGTAATAAACACAATATAAAAGTATGGAAACTTTTGACAACTTTGCTCATGTTACTGCAGACAAATAAAAAACACTGTGTCCACTCTTCCCTTAAACCCTCATGTCTGCACACCCTCATCCTTCATTCATCACTCTTCATCTCATGTCCCCCCAGACTTCATTCCCTCCTCCTCCTGATCACATAAACACATTCATTCAATCCTTTCTCTGCCTAAACTACTCTTCAACACACTCCCACGATTTCACCTCCTCCTGATCTCTCCCAAAGACACTTTAACCCCTGTGTCTCCTCTGCTGTCTTTTTCCTCCCCCATCTCATCCCAGAAAAAGCTCATCCTTTCATTTCAATGCCGCCTTCCCCATCTCTCTCATAGCACATTTGCCTCCCACCCTTTTCCGCCTGTTCTCAGCTGTGCCAAAGGAAATCATCCATGAAAAATGTTTTGACCCTCAATAATTGCCGCCTCCCGCATGTTTCCCATCTCCTTGACGCCAAGCCACGTGCTTGCTAAACTGATGTCAGAGAGAGACGGACCCGGACACACATACAACCTGCCACCCAACCAGACTTGTACATTTGTGCAAATGCATAAGGGACACATATAGACATAGAGACAGATATGTGAGACACGGGCAGACACACACAAAACCACTCCTTTGTGATATGTATTCATTAAGTGATGACATGATATGAACAGCTCACAATACATTAAGAGGTTGGCAACCTGACCCCAGCCCTGCAGAACCCAAGGACCGACCTTGGGTTTGGGCTGGGTTGGGGTTTTTATAATTTTCAGGCATGTGCAGATCATTAATGGACACATTGCTACATGTATTTCCACCTTTAAAGTCACAGATACAATAACTTAAAATTGAGCATTGACATGTACAAATGTTTAGATATTGTGTTAAATGATAGATAACATTTCTTGTTAAATATTAAGTGACAGTCCGCTATATTGGCTATACATATGGACATTTTGGACTCGGCCCACTTGATCATGTGTGTATGTGTTACCACACTGCCAGTGCTTGCTTTGTTCTTATGGGTGCTCTGATTAATACACATATTATCTGATTTGATCAAACTCAGACATCCCACTGAGGAAACCCAAGGCTGAATACTCCATGTGGCCATGCTCAAACTCAATTTAACACATTCTGTCTTTATTCATGTTTTACACAGCATTCCAAGTTGTAAGTGCTTACCTTATATCACCCAAATAAATTAACCACCCATGTAATTTCTGCTTTTTTTCAGAAAACACACAAAACTGAACCAAACATTGAATATAATAAATGATTAAGGAGAAAAAAAAAATACTGAGGCCAAGGAAGGTGTGAGTAAATGGACTTTTGCTATTGGTTGTGTTCTGTGAGACCATGGAGCCGGCTCCTTCCATTTATTTACTCATATAGTAAGAAGACATAGGAGAACATATTAATCATACAAGCACATGCAAACGCACATACAGATAAAACGAGGCATGTCACTGAATATGTGTAGATCAATACAATTAACAGCAAGCACTCCTTCATACCAAGTCACCAACACTATTATATTCAGAGACACATGTCCTCACACACTTGTAGAGACCCTCACATACTGCTAACACCAGGCCGCCCATAAACTTACTGACACTTTCATTTGATGAATGTCAGCGCTAAGCTACAACAAATGACTTCCCCTCCCCTTCCTCTGATCCCTCTTTCCATCTATCCATCGATCTGTCCATCCACCACCTCTCCTCTATACTCCTCATTGCTTGCAGCCTAGTATTTCTATCCCTTATTTCATCTACTCCTCCTGACCTCATGCCTCCTCATAGGTCTCTTATCATAACCTAATAATCGTCTTGTCCTCTTTCCAATCTCATAATAATGATTCTCTCCCGCCCTCTGTGTTTGCCTTTCCATCCATCCCAACTCTCCACTTCTTCTCTCTCTATCTTTGCTCTATTCTCTTCTCTCCCTCTATCACCCTTCCCCCCATTGTTTTCGCAATGTTTCCAACGTTATGGAAGAAAAAACTTTAATTTCATTGGCATTTCCCCACATGAACATGCACCTACAGTATCTCCCCTCGTTTTCCCATCCCCATCACCATGCTCAAGTTCATTTTAGGTTTTCATTGCTATGGCAAGCAGGCTGTTGGAATTAGATTTGGGTTACGTTGCCAACCATGACTGAGTCCTCCCTCTGTAAAGCTATAACTGAACCCTGGCAGCTTTTATTGGGGAGCCAAAGGGAAGATGACAGGTGTGCACCAGGGACCTGTTAAAGGCATACCTTGACATTTAGAGATGTAGTGTTGTATTTTCCTTTGCCTGGCACATGGGGACAGAAGTGCACATATTCATTTTTCACTCGCTCTTAAATAGTCTTGTTTTCAGTGTAACCATGTCCTATTAAAACCAATGGACCTGGTTACTAATGAGATAGGTGTTCTCAGTAGCAAAGAGGCCTCCTATTTCGAAGAACTGAAACAAGAAATTTTCACATATCTTGGGAATTGTGAAAATACTGCACAGGTTTGACAGCCTCTTGCTCAGTTACACTCTCCTTTTTTTCGCCTATTGTTGTCCTCTGGTGGTATTGTTCTTTGTCTTCACCTCTGTTATTTCTGTAGAGGTTGCTGAGCTGGGGTCCACTGCAGAAAGCCAAACCAATCAAATAGTATGAACCTGGATATAAGCATGATCTGTCCTTTTTGAGATTCGGCAAATGTCGACTCATCATAACACATCGTAAATCAAGGAATTAATCATTTTTGTTCTACATCATTTGAAATAACATCATTTTATGAAAATTATTTCACCTATCACACTGAAAAACATCAGTTTAGTCAATACATTAGATTAAAAAAATACTGTTAGATTTACAGAAATAGACATGAGGGGATAGTTTTTTTTTTTCTTTCTTTCTTTCTTTTTTTAAATATTATCTTACCAGTTGGATTATTGTGCTTCCCGCCATCAAATGTGACTTGAAGACAAGCGACGCTTTGAACAGGATTTATTTCCATCAGGGAGGTTGAGTGATTTCAATACTGCACGCTCTGTTTGGTGACATTAATCCCATCTGGGGAGCGTATGTAGACACCAAAATTCAAAACACAGGATTAGCACCTGCTATCATTCCCACGTCAGCCTTCTCAATTATACAGTACAATGTTTATACCTTTAATCCCAAGTTTAAGATAAGTGTGGATTGGACCTGCAAAACAATGTCATCCAATTAATTAATAAATGAATTATCTAAATATCTCACCACGGATATGTTTAAAACAGCAAAGGCCCTTTAGGACTGGAGATTAATAATACAGTAGATCTCGTGGAGTTTGAGTATCTCACTGAGGGAAGACCTCAGGCTATTAGGGATGACACCCTCCATCTTTAAGGTTACCTCAGTCTGCTACCTGCATATCTATCTCCAGGCTATTGCTAATAGATGTAGTGCTTTCAGCTGCACAGATATTTAAAGGCAGCGTGAGCATACCTCTGCTCAGATTCATCATATTGGACTGTGTGTATGTGTGTATACTGTGTGTGTGGATGTTGTTTGTACAGATCGCAATGTGCCCCGTCAGCCAATGTGAAATCATTAGTTATACTAATTGGTTCCTAGCTGTTGGGATATCTGAATCCCTCATTCCACTCTTCTCCCTGTTTCTTTCGTTCATCTTATCTCCCTCTCTTTGTGTCCCCCTCCCGCTTCCATACACTTCTGACGTGACATTTTCTCAACAGTTATCTTTTCATCTGGCTCCCTGTCATTCCCTTCTTTTCCTCTCTTTTTCCGATAGTCTCCCTCTGCACTCATAGCCACACGTTTCCACACACTTTTTTTCCGCTTCCCTTCTACTCATTTCTAAAATGAAGAACATGGATAATGGGGATACAGTTATCTGCTGAGATTATCTCCTAACCTCAGGGTGCGCAAGACAGCAGTACTTCCTGAGTAAATACATAGCCAGGCATCGCAGTCAGTGGAGAGCGAGATTGTGTAGTGATTCTCATTTGAAACTCAGCTTGCATCAATCTGAAGATGAGAGGAGTGGACTGAAGGAATGCAGGGAGCAGTAAGGGTTAGCAGAAATGGAGGCCAGTGGGAGGGTAGCAGTGGGGAAAAGGAGGAGAGATGATGTGAGAGGAAAAGAGAAGTGTTAGTCTTTCAAGAACAAGAAAATCTCTTCTGTCTCTCAGCGTCACTGTGTATGTCTCTCTTTATATCTCTCTCTTTCCTTTAGTTGTCCTTGTTTTCATTAGACAGTCTAACATTCTTGTTGACAGATCTTAATATCAGAATGTAATTTTAGCTCACTGTTTTTTTTCTCTCTGACATGAATTCTATATCTCCCTCCACTTTTTGCATATTCATTCTCTTCTGAATGCTTCTCATCTTCCCATGACCAGATTATCCCAACAGAGGGTTAGAGAATGAGCTGCGGGCCAGCCCCCATGGGCGCCTTACTCCCACTCTTTGTGTATCGTCTATCTTACTAGTTCTGCTGTTTTGGCCAGGTTTCTCTTGTAAAGGAGGTAATGTGTCTTTGGAGAATTCCTGGATAAATAAAGGTAAAATTAAAAACAGAAAAAGTTGCCTTTGTGTGCTTACCAAGCACAGTGCACACAGGAGTCCACACATGCCAGCATTATTGTTATGTTTTGCCTCAGGTTTGCAGTCCGTCAGTTTGTTGTAGTGTGGTGAAACACGATATTATTTAGTAATGTGGACCTTTGACAAATAATACCATATTCATTTATATAAAGGTATAAAAACAGCTTTTTGACATAGGCCCCTTATGTTTTTATCTTAGATCAGGTAAGTATTACAACATGGATGTGCGTCAGTTGACACTGGGACGTAATCACGCCTGTTGCCAAACTAATTTAAATTTAGTCAGATGAACACAAACCATCCAACACAAAGTAAACCTGCAAAGATTCTTCTGTGTGCACTGCAGGTGTTTTTCTAGTGATATGGTAAGATAAACTTGACTGGGCACATGATCTGCTAAATGCATTGGCCTCTATCAACAAGAAAATCCCTTCAGCACATACTGATTGAAACCCCTCCAAGTCAAGGGCTAGCTGTATAGGAAATCTTTGTTGACCTCTTTACCAGTTTCCTTCTCCTTCAATATTTTTAAAGTTGCACACAACATTAAAAAAACACTGCAAAGAGGGTCTAGAGGGGCTACTTATCTGTGACAAACTAAATGTGTCTTTTAATGAAGGTTTTATCTCCATCGTAATTTCAACTTTATACTCATAAGCTGCTTGATTTTATCTTGAACATGATGTCTTCTTCTGGCCTTTCTTTTAATTATAGCCTTTTGTTTCTTTGAAAATATTTGAAAATATTGAAACAGCTTTTTTAAATGTGATAAGTGACCCTGTTCTTTTGGCAGTTGTTATATTTGTTTTTCTTGTTCGGTAGAAAATAGAATAACAACATATGATACTGCATCAAATTAACTTTTAGTTTGTGTTTTCCCTTGCGTCTGTCTTTCCTCATCCCTTTGTCTTCCCCTCACTCCTCTCCCACTGATTCCCTTGCTTTTCTCTTCACCTATCTTGCCCTCTGCCTCGTTCACTCCCACTCTGCCTCTTCATCAAAAGAGACTCGTTCTAAATAGAAATTCCCTCTCTGTCTCCGTAGATCTTTCTGGATGACAACCCCAGTCGTCCACAGAGTATTGTCATCCCCTGCGGCAATGTGCTCTCTCTTTCTCTATATCCACAACCCCAGTTTATTTTCATTTTTTTCTCCCAAAAAATAAAAATAAATAAATAAATAAAACTTTTCCCCCTTCTGTTTTGCAGTGATATTTTAGACAGCAACACAATCCATGTGAGTTCAGTCCCCTACAACAGTAAAATTAAATACTGTGTATTCAGTTTTTAGGTTTTATATATAATATCTCCTCTTGGTCTTTCCTTTCTTCGTCTTTTGTTTGTCCCTATCCATTACTCTGAAATCACAGTTTTCTTAATCAATCCTTTTTTCTATCCACAGATCTTTCTAGATGCCAACACCATCAGGCTGGGCAGCATTCCCCTCGGCAGTGCTGTGGACCCCTTGGAGGGAGCGCCAGCAGGTACCACCTACACCAAACAGACTGTATACGAGCTTTGTGCCTGTGCTAACGGCAAGCTCTACCTATCCCCGGCTGAGAAAGGCTCTACCTGCCAAACCACCAGTAACTTTTGTCTCTGGAGCTGAAAGTGGGAAGTCGACAGACATCCGGGACATCTGGACGATTAGGAGTTTGAAGCTAATGCTAGCCAACTGACTCAATCAACATGGATTATGACTTGGTGGGAAGCTAATGCCAGCTATCAGACCGAATCAACATGGAATGTAGCATGGCGAGAAGTTCACGTCTGTTAACCATTTGAATTATGTGGATTACAGCTTGGCAGGAAGTTAATGCTTGCTAACAGGCCAAATAAAACATGGACTGTGGCTTGGTGTGAAGCTAATGCCGGCTAAAGGACTGAATCAACACTGACTAGTGACTGGTGAGAAGCTATCGCCAGCTCGCCCACCAAATTACTATGGATTGGTCAGTTGCTAATGCTAGTCGAGAGGATGGATAACCTGGTGGGAAGAAAAAGCCAGGGTTAGCTGGTGGGTATGATGCTATGATGCGACTCATGGACACAAATGGACAGTCTGGCTCTCGGGCTTTTGTTGGCTGTCTTTGTCATTGTTGAATTGCTGCCATGACAGTTTTTGAAAGAGTTTTTTTGAGAACATCAAACTCTTTTACAATAAAAGTGAGTTGTGTGTTCACTGTTTGACCAAAACGTCCTGGAATAATTTGCCCGCTTTTTGCTAGGATAAACAGATATGGTGATGGACTGCAAATGCGCAAGCAGTGACATGGACAAGGCCTCAGTTGGCTAACAGACATCGTTGTGGACCTTTGTTTAGCCCCCTGGGTAGCTAACAACTGAATCAGAAAACGGTTTAGTCTAGTGGGAAGCTAAGGCTAGCTAACGGACCAATCTATACCAGAAAGGCCTTCCCCCTCCTCCCCCTCTAGTCTTCAGCCCAAACGTTGATGTGTGACCCTTCTGCATTAATCTGCACCTGATAGTGAATATGCTCTCTGATCCCACTTTTCATAGGGTAACTAATGCAAATAATTGTGCTTCAACCTTGCATTCACCAGCTTTCCCACACCGGTTTATTTTTAAATTTTTAAACAACTACTTTAATCGTCTTTTTGTTTTTGTTTTTGTTTTTTATGAAACGCTTTACATTCGTTATCTCTTTGTATCCGGTTGTTTCTCCCTACAACATCCTTGTAATCCTTTATCTTTCCATATTTTGCTGCTGCTCCCCTTTATCCTTCCTCCATGCTCTAGTTATTTTGTTCTGGCTATGCACCTTGGTACATGCACTGGACTGGTAAAGAAAACATCATTCTGCCTATCTGCTCTCTTCAAATGGGCTGGTTAAGAAAACAGAAAACATTGTTCCATCTGCTTTATTCCACTGGACTGGCTGGAGAAAAACAAAAAAAAAAAAGAACATTTTTATTTACCATGAACCAGATGCAGGGTTTGTCCCCCTCATGGTCTGTTGGGCATATGATGCCATTCATTGGCCACAGAGAGCAAATGGAAGAAGTAAAAGAAGAAAACTAAGTTCAATATCATGTTAAATTAAGGCTTAGATAGGTCAATTTTACAGTATGAGGCCAAACTTCCAGTCGGGCAACAACCAGATTAATTTTGGTCCTGTTATGAAGCATTATATATCTTCATCCAGCATTTCTTGTCTGACAGATAGCCTCCCTTCACTCTCTTTGCATGACCTTTCTGCTCTTCTTGCCAAATCTTTTCTTACTTTTCAGTCATGTTAGTTTCTGTGTTGTTGAGAAACATTTCTGCTCTTTGCTCGCACTCTTCTTCTTCTCCAGCTCCACAGTTGTAGTTATATCTGTCATTGCTTCTTTATATACAGCATTTAGAGGTCAGAATCTTGTCTTATTTTCTAATCAAGTCATTTGTCTCTTGCCCATAACTCATATGCTGATGTTGTCTCTGCATCTTCTTTATTATTTATTCACTCCTTAATGTCCTTTGACCACCTAAAACTGAAATATCAGGAAAAATGTCATTTCACTTTTACATTATGCCCCTTTTCAAAAGTTCAGCAATGTGAGCAAGAAAAAGTCAAGAAAGTCCAAAATATCATTTGTGGGGTTATTTTTGATATATTCAATGAGTTTCCATTGGGGGGATCAGTGCGAATGGCCTCAAGCTGGCTAACCTAGCCGCCAACTTCTGCGATGTCTGGAAATCAGCAGATTTCTGTGGCAGAAATCCCCCTGGAAGAAATTGTGTATGGATTTGGTTGTATGTGGATGATCTCAACTGGATTAAGGCCCTGAGGCATACTTTCTTTCTTTTCTAAAACAAAGTGATACACAGGTGCCTTTGCTGCTGTTGGTAAAAGCACATCACAGTCTGAACGTTCACACTACCCTCAGTGGACCATCTGCAAGTGTCTCTGGAAAAAAAAACTATATATTTATCAGTCTACCTATCTATCTATTTAGTTTTCTGTCTTTTTCCTCCCCTTCTCTCCTGATTTTGTAGAACTCTCAGTATATTCAGCTGAAAAAAGAACAATTCAATCCTGGTTTAGAGTTTAATTTTCTGATGTGTTCCCTTATGGTTTTATTCTTGATAACAAAAAAGCACAAATTATGCCATGTATATAACAATACCAATAAAATACAAAATAAAATAATATTGTTTTTAAGAGAATCTCTGGAGTCCTCAGTGTTGTGAAATGTGTAATTACTGCTTGTATGATTCTGTGTTCCTTTGAGAAATGAAAAAGATTCCTTGATCATTACAACCTAAATAACTTTTTTGTATGTTACCAACAACTTCAAACTTTCACCTGATTTCATTTCATTTTTAATATTTTGCTGGCATAGGAAATGTCCCCACACAACAACAATATATATACAAAACATTGTATTTTTATATAGACTTCACATCTATTGTAACAGTTTGTTTGTATTTAAAAATCGAAACACTATTCTTACGTCTATGACATGTGGAGTTTTTAGGGGAAACGCTGGTGGTGGAATGGCCACTTGAGACCAACTCGAAAAGCGAGGCAATCTTTATAAAGCCCCATAAATGCCTAAATTGAGAGCAAAATTAAACATGTTTACAGCCTTTCATCTATATAGCTAAGTTTCTTGTTGATAACAACTGTGCATAAGGTACATTTCTATACAACTATACAACCTGTCAACATTAAAAAGGCTTATTTTTTTCCAATCTGCCTGAGTTAAGGAAACATGCTTCTTCAATCTTAAGAAAATAAAAATGTTTTTTTTTGTTGTTGTTGTGAGGCTTTGAACCAAATGCATTAAATTCCCCCCAAAACAGACAAACAAAAACATAATTTATTTGTTTTGTGCAGATATTGTTTGCAGGAGGAACTTGGTGGGAAAAAAGCATCAAGTCTGAATATTGACATTTTATTGACTCACTGATTATCAACATTTCTCAATTCGGATAGACAAATAGATGAAAAAAAACATTTTTCTATTGAACATACTACTGTTGTACCAAAATGAGTAGTAAATAAACGTCATTGTAGACAGGGTAAATAGATGAATGAAAGACAGTGACAGTCCCTCCAGTCAGTCACAACCCACATATCTTCCCCCACTAATTCTTCTGGATTCCTCTTTGCTTCTTCTCTGTGATTGCTTCCTAAACACTTCACACAGTCAAATATATCAAATCAGTTCCTGCTCCAAAAACAAAAATCTCACTATTTAACCAACAGCTTAGTATGTATGAAGAAGAATTGGCCCTTAAAAAAGCCAGAATGCAGGCATGACCTATCATAACAGATCTTACATGGCCATAAATGGAGGAGATCAAACATCTTTGACATAGGTGGGTGAATGTGCCATGATTCTTTACATAAATATTTTAACAAGTAGGCAAAAGGAGTGTATGAGTTTATATAAGGGTTATGCAACTCCCTTATACCATAATCTTGCTCTCTGCTCAGGCCAGTTTTTCCGATCAAAGTATTCTTAATAACGAGCTTTGACTCTGCTAATGGTTATGTTGTTATTTTGGGCTGCAGCAGTCTTGACCTGATGGAAAACCTGTGATGATTCACCGCAGCACACAACCTCCTACCTTCTCTCTCACTGTTTTTCTTTCCACATAGATTAAACTCCTTACACATATCTTTATTTTGTTTCTTTTTTCTGACTGCCTTTTATTGTCACTGTCTTTTATTAACTATGAGTGATTATATCATTACATTATGTAGTCAGTATTACACTTATTTATTTATCTATTTTTCATTCTAGGGAAAGAAGTTCACATAAGCATTAATCCATGTCCTTTAATTACCTTGATGGCATGTTTTGTCCCTCAATTATTCTCCATCGTACTCCCCTTTGCACAGTCTTCTCTAACATGAATTTCTCTTTTTTCTCTCCCTCTGACTTGACTTCGTCACACAGTTCACAGGTAGGGTCACGGTTTCATTGAAAACAGGATGGCTGGAGTGACACAGCAGACAAGGTGCTTTATTAACACGCACACACACACGCACACACACAAAGAAACTTGGGACACCCATAAACCTTATAAAGGTTAAGCCCCTCTCCAAGACCAACCAACTTCTAGCTTAATAAATTCGCCTCACTTGACCTCCATAAATCCCTTACTGGCAAATTTCACTCAAAAACAAATCATCATTTAAATAATCACCATCCCCAAACAAAATACCTCACAGTGAAGGCCAACCACACACATAAAACTTTGTCCCTCCATCATTTCTGGGGACATTACTTGCATTCACATTCACTAGCCCAAACTCTAACCATAACACTGCTCTGGTAGTTCTAACCCTTATCCCAATACTAGAACAAGTGTTCAACCATAAAAGCAGTCATTTATCTTATGGGAATATGCATTTTGTCCCCACAAGGAAAGTGAGTCCCCAAGATGCGCCTATGTAAACATATGTATGTCCCCATAGCATGAGGAACACAAACACACACACACACACACACACACACACACACACACACACACACAAACACACAGTAATAAACTCATAAGTGCATGCTTTCCTATCTGTATGCTGTTCAAAGCACTCAGAGCCCAGTCCTTTATTTTATTGTCATTTCAAATGAGCCCGTTGACCCTTGAGCCTGTTGACAGTAATGGGATAACTTTATAAAGCGAGCGCTTGCTGTATTTTCCCTATTTGCTTTAACATCCAGACCCTCCCCAGCCTCATCACCCATCCCCACTTCATTCTACATAATTTTATTTCATGTGCTCAAGCATATTTTTTCCATTTTGTACACTCTGCCACTTGTAGTCTATTTGTCCATTCCAGGTGGAGATATTTTAATTTATTTTAACCACAACGCAGCATCACTGTGACAGATTATGTTGATAGGTAACCAGAGAAATGTATCGTGTTGTCGTTTGTTTTTCAGGTGCACGTGAAAAAGTCAAGGCCTCTGAAACACCCAAATAATTCGATTGCCAATACTTTTGACTCCATATGTATGACTATCGTCTTTTATATGAATTAATAACTCAATTTTTGGTTTCACAGAGAACATGTATGACTGTCTCCTGGATTTGTGTGACCCATTCATTTAAAATGACCTACTCCCTCTGCAGACTTGTCGTCAATATCAAACAACATAGCTTAAGACATATCCAATTATCCTTTGTAACATATTGTACAATATCTCACTGAATTTGTACCTAACGCAAAAATTATCAGAGAAGGACTTTTGTAAAAGTATGTTTTTGGCTGCATTATGTTCGTTCCAACAATAATCAAATTATTTTACTTTCTTGACCAACATTTTTGTCATCATCATTGTACTGATGCCTGCAGCGCCTGAACAGTCATAGGCCTTTTATGGGAAAGACATTTCATGTGTCACAGCAGCAAAATTACAAAAGTAAATAACAATGGCTAACTAGGACATTTGATAAAAAAAAAAATAAAAAAAATAGTTGTTCTTAATGTTAATAGTATGAACTATGCCTGACAAGTGAAATGTCTGTCAAGAGGACTTATTGGAACCACAGACATAAACACAGCTAATCAATAACAGGCGAGTACAGAAAAACACCCACTTGGTGAACACGCCTGTGGGCAAATTAGACACTTTAACAGACTTAACATCCATATTTGTGGACTGTGTATATGGATTTTAAAAGCTGGACTGAATGTTTTTTCCGCCCAAAGAACAGGTGATTGGGGGAATGAACTATGTGGTTCTTTAGGTTTTGCAGCAGTGCTATTGGTGTTGCCCCTGTAATCCTTATTAGTCATGCCTAGAAGTCTGTCTTATCTACTGACATGACATGAGGTAAAACCTATTGAATTTTCCTTTCAACTACAGTGAACACTGGGAACACTAATTGTATCCATGGACTCTAATTTGCACATTCAATCTTCCAAATTTTTAAACCCAATGAATTGGCAAATTGGATAAGAAACACAGCATCCATTTGTAATATCTTAAAGGTTTTTACAAAAAAATCCACAGAGAGCTCATTCATCACGTCAGCTCAAACAAATGAGACTGAACCTCTCGTGTGAGTTAGGAAACATGCAGCCTGATTCCAAGGTGGACAATGAATGGTTTATTAACATTAACCCCTAAAACTGCTCAAGCTAAGATTTTATGTTTTAAGTATCTGAGTGGCAGAAAGGTTTGGAGTGAGATCTTTTTCTGTTTCACATATTGCCTTTGGTAATTATGTTACAGATACATAAAAACCTGCACAGATTAAAACAAAGGCACCTACATTATCAGATACCACATAACTATTTTTTGTATAATAGTTTGGGTAAAAAGGACTCTTTGAATTTCGCAACTAAATGTCTGCTTACTTTACTCTGCTATCAGAAAATTGAGTGTCCTCTTAATATTTAGTGTTCATCTATTTTCCATTTAACAGGTAAAATGACCACTCAGGAATCAGTAAAGAAACGAGGACGCACATACTTGTAACTCTCAGTGATTGTTGATCGAATATGTAGACTAGTTTACTTTAACTCTTTATCAGAAAAAAAGCTTTCATGGGCCTTGATGATTTCGCTAACATTTGTGTTAGCAACATGTAGGAGGATGTACAGTACAAATGAGACATGATTGATAAATAAACACATTGTCCCTTTACTTGTACGACAGCATTACAGTGGTTGACTCATTGTGTTGCAGTGTCAAATGGCAGCATTCACATGAGCTGCCCTGACAAACCTTTCCTTATCTATGACACCACAGCACGCGCACAAAGCAGAGGCGCAGCATTGTCAGTGGATGATGAAAGAGTGTATTTGAACGACGAGCGCCGTCAAAGCCAGCAGAGGACGGAGATAATATTCTCTCATTTCCTCCTTGCTTGTTGAGACACATTACCGGGGAGAGGAGAATGGTTTGGTTAATCACTACGTATGAGAGAAGAAAGGAGGGGAGAGAGATGAAATGGAAAGAGGAGGAATGACGGTAAAGAGGCAGAGGTGAGATAAGGTGCTCCATGAATGGCCAACGCGTTTTTGGTCATTTCATAACCAGAGGCACAATGGTGAAATAGGTTGGAGTGGGACGACTGAATTATCAGTGAGGGCTGTGAGGGCTGGCATCAGTCATGGCCGCTTCAATCAGCTTCTGTCATCCTTCCTGCCATAGTAAACTCTGAAAAGAAGTGCAAACTACAAAAAAAATGACCCAATGAGGTCAGGGAAATGCAAAGTAGTACGAATGTATGGCTCCCTAAATGTACCATAAATGTTTTATATATTAGGTTTCCTATATAAGTTGAAAACACTTTATCCAGGCCTGTGCATCATTTCTCTGTTTATACTGACATGCCTCTGTTTGGTCACAGTTCTGCGTATTTTAATGGTTAATTAAGTTTGATCTTTGATGTTGGCAAGCATGCAATAACACTGCGAAAATAGGAAAAAGGAATTATCTCTTTATGAACAAATTACTGGCATCTCCCCAAAATAATATGGTTTACAAGATTGGAGCCCCAATTGGTTTGCTTAAAGCGAATAATGGAAAGCTAGATTTTCTTTCCGATCTGTATATAATCTTGTTGCTTCCCCAGAAATGTGGCCTTATAGTTCATGATAGTTCAAGTGAAGTGTTGCAGTTCTGAGGGAATTTGAAGATGTAGAGTGGAAGTAAAAGTTTAAAATAGCCCGATTATCTTTGTGATCTCCTGCTGCAGGAGGTGACAGTGTGTTTCCTGTACTTATGCTGATGTGTGAAAATGAGATGTGTGTGTTCATAGCCACAACTTTAGGAAAATAAAGAGAAAACTGTCAGCTGTTCTGGCTATATCAAATCCATTAAGTCAGTCAAGTTAGGGTCGATGGATCATGTTTGTCCATGTGTTTGTGGTCTTCAAAAAAGTTTTCTATGCTTTGGTCACAGCACGTCAAAGCCTATTTATCATTTGTCAGGGGTTTGTTTTGTTGTTTCAATAAATAGTTATGTTTGAGTTCTCAATTTGCAACCTATACCTATTTTTTAAAATCTGAAATTAGAATTTTGAATATATGTCGATGACATGATAACAGACAATACTGACATTAGAGTAGAAACTGTTTCTCAAGTACATCTTAGTGTTGACACTGATGATGATGGATGATTTCTCTCCTTTATCTTCGTCTGATTCAAAATAGGAATCATTTACTTCTCAGAAGACAATCAAAAGACATTTGTGGGTGCTACGTTCCTCTGTGTGGGATGATTCATCAACAAGTGAATAGAACTTGACTTGAATGAGGAAGCTGTGATCTAAAGCTGTCTGACAAAATTAGTATCAACTGACATGTCTGAGGTCACATGCTTGATAAGTTTTGGCTTTACGCAAAGTACTTAGTACAAGAGGAACAACTACTAACCTTTAAGCCATGGTGGTCCCTGTGGTTATTTAGTCTTTCTATTTCTGTCTCTGTTTCCTACCTGGGATGAGACTGATCCTGCGTGTGTCCTGTGTCTCACTATGCTTCCAGTGTTTGATTCAGTGAACTTAAAACAACTGGAACACAGTACGTCACTGAGCTCTTCAATCTGTTGGCAAACATTTTGTTAGTTTTGCATTTTAGTGGCAATATGGGTTGGGAGCATTCACATATTATAAAAAACTCAGAAATGCTTTCGTCATGGAGTAGACGTGTGACACTGTCTGACTGTAAAATCCTTTAAATATTCGTCTAAAATACAGTATGCGAGTCCTTATTTAGTTTTGTGCGCTTTCATATCGATATGTGTGTGTGTGTGTGTGTGTGTGTGTGTGTGTGTGTGTGTGTGTGTGTGTGTGTGTGTGTGTGTGTGTGTGT
>JAOWBC010001255.1:18933307-18945873 GCA_028566105.1 Hypoplectrus providencianus | reverse complement strand
ATGGTGAAATTGGATTGAAGAGTAATTATTTTTTTGTATCAGCCCTAACCTAAGCTGTATGTCTTTGGGCTGTGGAAGGAAGCCGGAGGAACCCACACTGACAGTGAGAAACATGCAAACAAAAACCAGTAACCCTTTGAGAGTGCTAAACACCACACACCATGTAGCCCATAAAGACTGCACTGGAGATACTATACAATATGCCAAAAGGAGTTCAGGACATATTGTGGCCTTGTCCTTTATTTTCTGGTGCTTCATTGGAAAATACAGAACAAAGAGAGTGTTGAAAGGTGACAGCTGTTATGTATTTATTTTTTCAATATAAAGCAATCGTGAATATTGCACTCTGACAAATGTTTGCCCTCCTCCCACGCCAGTCCTTGAGACAGTCCCCTCGGGCATACATTTTAAATTGCTGTTGGCTAATAGAAACCTCCACAACTCCCTTTGGTCTTCACATCATCCACTTTACCAACAAAGCTAAATGAACTGTGGTTGAACTCTGTGCTGTTAAGCTAGATCTTGTCTCGGCGTCTGTCCCAGTCACTGACGTGCATTGGCATTTCAAAGAGTTAAGAGTCCCTTTTAAAGTAGGTGATATTTTACACATCTTTTTTTAAAATAAGACGACAAGTACTGTTCTCATAATAGTATTGTATGACTTGTTCAATCTCATTTTAATCAGTGTTAATAATAAACCGCAACAAGGGAGAGCGGGCATACAGAAAAGGAAAGGATATTAAATAAATCCAAGTGTATGTTGAATGTGCTGTACAGAAAATGGAAATGTGACAACAAAACATTAAAGAGAGGAACAGCGATATGAAGACGGTGAACTAGAGATAAAGTCCTAATGATAATGATGCTGTTTTCCCACGTCTTTTATTTATGCTGCAAAGACTCATCTCCTCTGTACGCCATCCACTCGAGTATTCTGGAGCCATATGGAACTATGCATATTAAAGAAAGAATATTCTCAGGGTGTGAATATGAAAACGCAATGTGCTAAATTTAGTGTTGTTTATCTACTTTATGTTTTCCACCACTGTGACCACTGATCCCGATGCATTGTGGGCTGCATTTTAAAATGTTGGAAAACATTTGATGACGTTATTCTATCTTTTTCTCCATATTTTGATGTACAGAACTGCAAGGCATCCTAATGAAATATACATTTACAGTAGGTAAAACCAGCATACTTATTTATTCACTTATTATTTTTTTTTTTTTTACTTCGGCTTCAGTTGAGAAGATTTTTCCCTCATGATGCTTCCCATCAACATTTGAATTCCCACTACACTTCTGCTTCTGACAAATGAGAAGAAAATTCAAATGATTTTTTCCCACACAAGTGCACTCGGGGAAGTGCAAGAACAACTTTTACTTGCTGCAGGAACAAGCGTGACTTGAATTTTGGCTTTCTGAATTCCTGAGTCCTTTGGTTTGTGAAGTGAATGCTGCTCTGTCATTTATTATGATTAAAATGAACAGTAAGGCTGGTTGAAGATTTATGCTCCCATCAAGGAGTAAGACACACAGAAAGATAGATATGGAAAAATGAGAGCACTGAATTGGATTGAAAGTAAAAAGTCAAGTTAGGGGTCACCACGATTACCTTGAAGCCAGAGAAGCCATGAGGGGGGTCTAAAATGTCGATAATAAAAGTGTCAGTCAGGGCAAAGAGCCATTCAGCAAGGCATTTATACAAGAGATCAGTGCCTGAGGCTAGATGATTGAGTTTCCAGGCATGGACAAACAATAAAAAAATCAGAATTCACCATCCAAAACAAAGTGAGTATTTACAACCATCCACAGCTACAGTGTGCAACTTTGAGGCAGGAAGAGTGTTGAAAGTCCAATCTTTGAAATGGTCGAGTCCCAGCCTGTCGAGTCTGAAGTAAGCAGTATCTATACCAAGGGTTATCACAGGAAAACAGCAATTTTAAAAATCCACATATTTATAATCTTATGGGAAACCTGATTTGCTCTTATCAAAATCGAAGAAAACCTGAATGGGGTAGCATGAGATAATTCACTATTGTCAAGGAGACAGATGCATGAAAACGTGAAGTCATTTACTGTTGGTTCTGGCTATCTGCACCAGCTCATTCCTGCACAATATCACTGGGGTAGAGTTATCAAAACATGGCAGGGAGCCTTTGTAACCTCAGGTCCCCTCCCTGCAGACATCCAGATGGAAATGAAATGTGTTTATCATACAAGTTGTTGGCATTCTCTGGTGTTTGAATGACAGATGGCTTGGCAGTGTGTGATTTATATAAGGCAGCTGTTGAGAATATACAGGATTTTTTTTACAGAAAAACATGGAAAGAAAATCATGGTGGAATATTTGAGGAAGACAAATGGACCCAACAGTTTTTGTTTGTTTTTTTCAGAAACATCAGATGAGAAAATAAATAATATAACTTTGACCTTTCTGTGAGATTTAAGTTCAAATATGCATGCTCCAAAGAAGATTTGTTGTAGCACAAATGTCCTGAAAAAAAATATTCCATTCCAAAATTTAATGGGTTCCTACTTGGCAAATGCAACACCCTTTGCCAATTAAAAAAAAAAAATTGGTCAGTAGCTTTTCTGTTTTTCTGCTTGCAGAAAAACAAACAGACAAAGCAAATCATAAAAAGAAGAGTTGTCCAGTAGATAAAAGGATCAAATTATTTTCATGGAAATGCAATTTCTTTGAAAAAAATAAAAAGACCTCTAAACAATGCTGTGTTTCATCTGTTTTATTTGAGGTATTGGAAATGTTTTTTCCATTTTTCATGCAATACTGCACCACTCATTCCCTCCCAGGTTTGCAAAATTTTGCTGCGAGATTGTCAGATAGATATCAGATGGATGACCCCTGCATATTTCTGCAGGAGAGGAGAGAAGAGGAGACGTGAGAATTGGTGAGATAAGCCGAGAAAAAAAAATTCAAAACCTTTTTCTCTAAAGGTCCCTTTGACAGCACAACCCAGAGGCAACCTCTCTCTCTTTCCAGCTCCCCCTGTCTTTCTCACCCTGATGCGTAATCGACCTCATATCCAGGTCCTGTACAGTGACTCAGGTTACAGTTCTCTGCAGCAGCTCCAGGATACAGTATCTCCAGACTGTCTGAATGTCAGCCAGAAAGACCAATGACGCATTGTAGCCCTCTGACTCACAGAGACTTGCCTTTATTCCGGAATCAAGTGGACATATACCCTATATATACATTTTCTACACCCAGACACTGACAAAAACACAGGTGTATGCCAGGCCCTTGCTCAGACATACACATTTACAGCATAGAAATGAACATCCAGAATTGTTATCATAGCAGACAGGAAGTCAATGACCTTTGGCCTTTTCCAGTTGAGAGTGAGACTCTGCCTGCAGCCAGAAACATGCACACAGAGAAGAAAAGCTTCACAAGGAAATACAGTGTTGAGCACTTGACTCATTAACTCATTTCACATTGCTCAGTTTTTCCTGTTGTTTATTCAAAAACAAAAGGAAGCAGTTACACCACTTATAACATTATTGAGATTATGAGAGATTTAGAAGATCTTTTATCCCCACAACTATCAGGCTGTTCAATCTACAGAGCTGAACCAGACAAATGAATTTCCCCATTGGGATTAATAAAGTAATTTTGATTTGATTAGTTATATTTGATTAATATTTCCACATTATACTCTAAAAATGAAGTCAAATTTAAAGTAATTGTGAATCATAAAATGTCACTGAATTGTAAACTTTCCTACAGTGGCTAGTGACTCATGATTGCCAAAAAGGTAACGCATGAAGTAATGTTGCAACAGCATTTCACACACTTTTAATGTCATTTTGTCATTTTGACCATGGACGGTGCTGTTGTCCATGTTGTCAACAGGTTTTTTCTCTCTTAGTTACAAAGTTAACATTGTGTCAACTCGCTCCATTGTATAAACATTTACTGACACAATGTGAAGCAAAGAAAGAAAAGTATTCATTTAACCCCTACTGGAAGAAAATGCATACTGTGTCTTTAAACAACTCAACCAACTTCAGCCGCAACAGCAAGCTAACAAGCACTGCACCAGTGTCATTACCTGGATAAGTTACTGTAATGTAATTGCTGCACTTCACTACACTTCACTGAAAAAAGTCATCCAATTTCTGTAATGGGTCATTACCGAATGCTTTAGTGCACAACACTGATATTAGTATAGATGCATGCGTAAATATTTTCCTCTCCCCCTGTGGGTCAATGCAGACACACACACACACACACACACACACACACACACACACACATATAATCCACAGGGCGAAAACATCCTCTAGACACTATGACGCAAAAGAGAAAACAAAGACTGAAAATGGACAAAATCCAAGACAAAGATAAATGAAAGGCGGGATAGTCAGAAGACAGTTGCAGAACAACAAAAGAAAAAGGAAAATGTTGCACAAGGAGTAGAAGAGGGGGGAAGAGGGGAGATGGGGAGGGAAAAGTAACTCCCAGCAGAGTTCAGCAATTAAGAGCACCTCGTTAAGGAAGCTCTCAGTGACTAATGGATGAGACACACACGCATACACACACCGCAGGGGATGAGTGATGGGCAGATGTAGACATTAAACAGCTTCTGTAATGTGATCTTTGCATCCTTCCTTTCCTTCATTTTCCTCACCTCGCCTCCTCTCTTCTACACAGTTTATCTGACGAACATTACTTTACAAGAGTCTGTTTCCCTGGCTGATGCTTACCGCTCTACATCATCTTAACTACTGAACTCTCTATCTCTTATAGAAAACATATTATTAAAAAAGGGAGGTTTGCACATAGACTGTACATAACACAAAGATGTCACCTATTTACTTGTGCACAATTGTTAGGATGCCTTGAGTTTGATATTGTGCTCACTGCCATGGCCAGAAGTGCCCATATTTAGAGTGTGAAGGCAAGTCATCAGCTCACACTTTTCTAGTTGGGTAACTTGGTTAGCAAGGTGCAAAAAATAGGAGCTGACTCATTAGAGCTTGAGTCTAACTGGTCTTTAAAGGGTCCTGTGGTTGCAGGTTTTATTTTATCAGTTTGACAGCCCTGCCTTATACTCCTTCTTGATCAATGCAAACTTAGTTCTTTTCATGGGCTGTGCTGGAGTTGGTTTGCAGTTGGTTCAACTTGTGAACCAACTTCACAAGCCAGGGTCCCACATCATTATGTCACTGGTGTCACTGTCGCATGGTTATATGTCACAGCTCTCTCAGGAAGCATAACAACAACTACAGCCGACTAAATTGTCTCTTGACAAGTTTTCCTTGTGGCTTCATGAGCAAAAAATGGCATCCAGACACGACTGGTCAACGCATCTGTGCTACTTGTGATTTGCTACTATGGACTGATATTACATTAATTTTTAAACTGAACATAAGATGTTAATATACTTTGTTGTAAGATAATGCTAGCCAGCTAAAACCAGCCTGCAAATGCAAGCTAACCCTAGCCCACTAACGTTAGCCCGCGAGCATAAACCCATATCAATCTCTCTGCAGTCAAACAAATCAAATCAAGTGAAGGGTTCATAATTTGGTTCAAGATTAAGCACCAGCTTCAAACTGCCCCTGAAACTGTTTTGGTCGAAAAGGATTATTAGAGTGTCTTTAAGTGCAACACTGAACAAGACAGGCAAAACATGGACATGTGCTGTTGTCGTCAATCATAATTTAGACATAACTTGCGTTGTTGTCTGTTTTGCTCTAATAAACTCATTAGAAAATATTTACTGAGCTGCTAAAATTTGTGTGAAGTAGGAGAACTTTCTCTTGAACTACCAGAAAACGTCTTTTTGCAGTGTAGTAGCCCCCTGCTGGCTTTAAGAAGGAATGCAGGTCTAAAGCATTACTACATTGGCTTTTCTTTTCAGGGGGGTTGCACTTGGTTTTGCACTTCACCCCCAGAGTCACTGAGTGACAATTGGTTGAAAGTTTTAAAGATTATCATCACCACCAAGATATCCTGAAAGATGACATCAGTACATTAAATGTCTTCCCCACAGTGTGTGTTTAATTTCATCACTTTTTGTGTGCAAGGAAGAGTATTTGTTAATGATCTGTATCCGTTTGGGTAAATAGGTTGACTCTTCAGTGTCTCAATTAACAGAAATAGGGTGCATACTTCTGCCTGCAGCCCCACTAAGTGATTCTGGCTGATTGGATGAGTGTGTTTTTTTACACAACAGTCTACTTTGCAACCATTGCTGATTGTGGTGCCAAACTAAATCTCCATCTTTGTTTTCTGTTTGCAGCATAGTCACACTGAAAGTGACATAATGTATTTCTGGCTGGATTCTGCCGAACAAATAATTCCCTATATCCTCAGAATCAAATCACGGTATGGTTCAAAAAATGTTCGCTGCCTGCTGTCCAGCTCCGTCAAATTCAGCCTTTGAGCCCTGAATCCACCAGGAGCTGTCTCATGTTGTTACGATCAATCCACTTGCACACACGCTGTGGCTTGTATTAGCTTTATTTATCCTGCAGCTCACAGCAAGGGCCAGACTGGGTTGTTTGTAGTCTGAGATTAGAAGAGCCAGCTTCAGTTTGGAAGGTCACAAGCTGGAATCACAGCCTAGGCTGAGAAGATGTTGTAGTCAGAGAAATATGACTCTTTAGTAAAATCTAGTGGTGGCTGTAGGAAACTACAAAAACAGCTGAGATTTGTGTCTATGTCTTCTTCTCCTTTTAGAGAAGTCCACATTTTCTCAAATAACCAGTAAACAACTAGCATCTAGGTATTTCACTCATACTGCAAGTCAAGCTTACTCAGGCAAGGAGATGCAACACTGCAGCAGAAATGGAGCAATTGACTGAGCTAAGTTAAACATTCCTGACATTCAACATTTATTAACAAACATCCCCATGCATATGTCAAGAACAAAGGAAAGTCAGGAAAGAAATAACATTTCCCTTTGAAGCATAGTTGACAAAGCAAGAGGGCCTGCAGTTCTTCAGTTAGGAGTTAGCATGTTCTGCCTGAGTCAGCTAAGGCATAATGGGCGACTCTTAACTGCCCATAGGAGTGAATGAGAGCATAAACATATGTCAGGACTGTGATAGTCTGCTGACTAGCTACATCCCCCGCAACCCAATTTCGGATAATGAGTCAAGGATAATGGATGGATAGACATAATGGACAACGCAATTTTGTTGCATGGGAAAATATATAAAGGAAACCTAGCATATTCCACCTGAGGACAGAAGGTGATAAAATACAACAAAACAAACAGAGAACAGTGAAAATTTTGACAAAAATTAAACATTTTGTATTTGTGATTCTGGAGCAATTAATATCTGTATGAGTGTTTAAATTAAAAAAGAAAGTATCTTAATGTGATGTGGGTTTTTCAAGGTCTCCACCTTTCAAATGCTACACTTACTTTTGCTCAGCTTTTAGAGAAACTAACCAGAGTGTAGAGCACACGGGGGAGAGATTTTAGTTTTTTCAACAAATAAATAGCTGGACTACTTGTGCCACCTGACAGCTTGAAATCTCAGCAGTGTAGAGAACAGAGGAGTGACTGGCAGTGATCAGCAACACTTAGAAACTCTCACTGATAAATTGCAGCCACTGTGTGCAAAGGAATATTACAGATTGCACCTTAAATTGGGTAATCTTCTCCCTGAACAGCTCCTGTTGTACTGATTGTACCAAGCTGCCACCAGTGGTGATTGCACCTCCCAGGTGTGAACAGGCTGAAGAGAAGCAAACTCTGTAACTTTTAACAAGCTCGGGAAAACAACAGGGAGCTGGAAGGTGTGCTTTGAAACCCTCTCTACTGCATAGTGTTTTCCCTACCTTTCCTCTCACACACCATATGATGTCCTTCGCGTGTCTGGCGATGCATGATGACAAGAAAAATCAAAAGAGAGATGGAGAGCCTCGGTTAAAATACCTTTATTATCGTGAAAATAATGTCTATGAGCATTAAACACCCGTCCAATACTCCATTGCTAAGAACAGACTGTAATTTCTGTCGTATCACTTTACTTTTGATTTTGAAGTTTTGATTGAATCACTCTCTCATCTTGTGGTTCAATTACATTTTTAATGGGAAACTAAATTGAGTTGAAATTGTTGCCCGCATTAAGAAAAGGCGAACTGCCTGCCACTCTGATTGAAGGATAAAGTCACATTTTCCTCCCCACGTTTTCACTCTGCTTTTTTTTTTTCATTTTCCCTCCACCTGTCTTCAGAGATTCATCTTATCTTGACGCTGCTGTTTATTTCCACACAATCCTTTGTCAACCATGGCAGCTTCTGAAGTGGCAGTCGAAAATGAATGCATGCACTTACCATGCCTGACTGATTAGTTCCTCCATTCCAATGTTTGAGCTGTCGTTAAAGTTTTACTTTATGAACACCCACGTTCTCATCATTAATAATGCTTGATATTGTTTTATCACTCCACTTTACTATATCTTTTTGAAACATGAGTCACAATTCACTACCAGCACCATCTACAGTGATGGATGATGATGATTTATTGTAATAAGATAAATCTACCTGAGCCGGCCAAACAGCAGACAAACAGAGAGAGAGGAAGAAAAAAAAAAAAAAGCAGTCACGAAGAGAGAGAAAAAGCAATGTATGTGCAGATCGTAAGATGAAGAAAGTGCTGAGATACTTATATAAATCACTGCACTTTAAAAATGATTACCTCTCTTCAGCACGGTTATTATGTGTCTTATTTTTTCACTGTGCAATAACATTTTGGAGTGCCTTGGGACATCTTTCATTAATAGAAAAGAGGTTCAAAATGAGCAATATCTGCATCACTAAACACTATTGGACTTTATGCTTCCTCATAATAAATTTCCTGTTGTCCTGTGTTTGTATTCTGCTCGTTTTTAGTTTAGGATTTTTCATCAGCTAATTCGATGAGAAATCACCGCAATTAGTTTTCTATTAAAAAAGGACTTAAATTCTTTAATCTATCTCTATCTGACACACTGCAATAAGAGCGAGCAAGAGTTAAAGGATTAATAAGTGAGAGAGTATTGAATGTGTGTGTGTGTACGTGTGTGTGTGTGGAGAAAGAGAGAGAGAGTTATACAGAAAAAATGAGAGTGAGAGTGGTAATATCCTTGTGAGACCTCTGTATTTACTGCACTGTTAAACAGCATTCATTTATCTTATGAAATACCTGCTACACACACACACACACACACACACACACACACACACACGCTTATACACATTTGCCCCAGTGAGGGCCTTCTCCCTAGACAGCTCCTCTAATTAGCTCAGTGTAAATGAATGGGTTAAGCAGAGTTTTTTACAGTATGTGCTGCTGCTAATAATGCAGCCTGCTTCAGTGCCACACACAGACACAGACACAGACAACCATCCAGGTTACTTTATCTGGATTTCTGGGAAGGAGAAGGAAAGTTGGCAGAGCTGTAAGTTAGTAATGCATTTATTGTGAAATTTTGGGCCTGAATCCCTGAACAGTTTCATCAAAAAGATAGTGTCATTACACTTGAATGAGCCCAAATTCAATTACAGAGAAATATTAAAAAACCTTAAATATAGCTGTATCTAATGTGAAATGATGTTTCAGTCTGCCTTTTCATTCTGTTGTACGATATACTTATTAGAACTACAAAAATTCTGTTTCTCGTCTCACCAAAGATCAAGTGCTGATCAGCCATCCACCATCCATGCTGGTGCAGGGAGCACATACATATTTGCAGGTAATTTGTGCCAAAACGAAGGTTATTATTTCTGCAATATCTAAATGCTGTCCCATTTATTGAAATGGGGCCACTGCTAAGAAACAAACTGCATGATGCTAATTTTTCTCAAATAGATTGTATTACTCAGAACTTTTTCTTTCCCTTCATGTGAAAACATACAACACATTGCTCACTTATATGCCAGAACGATGACAAGCCAGTTTCTTCATCTATTAATCAGCATTATGGCATGCCAGCTACTGTTGTCCAAACAATGCTGTTGTATTGTTGGCACAAAAATGATGCGACACAACAGATAAACATCAGCTACAGTGATTGATGTCATATACTTCTGGCAATCAACAGTTTCTATAAATCAGGAAATACCTTTTATATTGTTTTGCTAATTGAAAGTAAAAGTCCAAAGAAATCTAGTATTCATGTTTGTTGTCAAGAAAAACTGTGGTAGTGGTAGAAAAACCATAACAATCATGATTCATACGAGAGGAAGAAGACAGAAGAAGCCTGTGGACGAGCAATTAGTTCCACGAAAAGGTTGACGAAAGCATGAAGAAGGAAGCAAAGAAAGTTGGACAGAGTGTGTAAAGGGGAAGAGGACAGACAGAGGAAAGACAATAAAGTATGGGAGGTACTTTATGCTGTGGGAACACCAACCTCCAGGGCAATAAAACAAAGCTTTCAGGGAAGTGCCAAAAACTGCAGTTCCTCAAATGGCCATTTGAGGCTGGCGTCAGGAGCGGGTCAATCCCCATAGACTGTCATGTTAAAATGCCCTTGACTGCAGAAACAAAGATTTTCATAGCCTGCTTCTACAGTTTGGGTCTCTATAGCTAAATTCTTAAATCACAACAACTGTGAGTTTGGGGATCACCTAAAATTTTAAGACGTCTTAAATGCCCAGCAGATTGTAGCACCAGCCCAGAAAGAATTGTCATTTTATCTTTTTAGATGCTAATATTCCGTCACAGCCTTGGTGAGTGCAAGACTGCCAAAGCATCAGTTTGGGTTAGTTGTTAGTTGTCAGTTTTGACTAGCTATATAAAGATCTGTGTCCACAGGAAGAACTTAACCATGGGTAGTAAAACCATATAATCAAGACAAAATAGAAGAACAACAGTCTGCTCATTACTACTATATACAACTCCAGCTAACAACACTGACTTTTGGTTTCACATAGAACACAGACAGTCTTCTACCTGCACCATTCAACATCTGGAAGACAATATATAAATATATATAAAGTATATTTGTGTATTGGGACCGTAAATCGTGACATATAAAATATTTGTGTATCATGAATCTCAAAAAAGGCATTTAAACCCTGTTTAATAACCAAAAGATAATAACTTTAGAGTCACATGGAGAAAGAAGAAACTCCCACAGCCATCCTTCCCTCAGGCTTAAACTCCCCCAGATCTGGCGGTGTGATAACTACTCATCTCCCACAGCCACTTCTCTGTCTAAAACTACATTCAGTGTGTTTTATCGCCAGCTTAAGTGTCTTAACAGCTGCCCTGACCCTCGCTAGAGTGACAAGAATAGTGCTGACAGGACACAAACTTTATTCTTTCACTCTTCTGGTCATAAACTATGGATCCATAGGCCTTGGAAACTAGGAGGGGGGACATTTTAGCAATGCAAAACAATACAAAGGGCCACACACCTTGTGTGAGTTATTCTAAAAGGTGGTATTCATCAAAAAGTTGAGACAGGATCATTGCAACATCTCTTATTTGATTCCACCTTCTGTTTCCTGTCTATAGTGAAGCTCTACCATCGCTATAAAACTATAAACAAAAAACAAAAGTCTTTGGACTATGTGAATAGTTTAGAGCTCCTAGAAGGTACTGGATTTGAACCCAGAATAATGTCAGTGCAGATGA
Source organism: Hypoplectrus providencianus (assembly GCA_028566105.1). Lineage (NCBI taxonomy): Eukaryota > Metazoa > Chordata > Actinopteri > Perciformes > Serranidae > Hypoplectrus > Hypoplectrus providencianus. Next base: position 18,934,267 of record JAOWBC010001255.1, on the reverse strand, counting down.
ATCGAAATCAGGATTAATATGCTCATTCTGCTATCATGGAGTGTGAAATAGTTGAAGTCAGAGCTGTGGGGAAAAGATGGAAACAATCCTCAGAAATATTCTTCTTAATCAAATATTCCTTTGTTTATGCCAAATAAACATTAGACATTTCGACACAAATGGGGAATAAAACTAAAATATCTGTTAAAAAAATAAATAAGTAAATGAAAAAAAAGAAGAAAGAAAAGATGCAATAAAGAACAACATGCACAATAAATAAACTGTTTGTGTGAGAGATCCTGAGTGAAGTTCATTTGCTGTTTATTAAACTAACTTGAAGACCTGAGCCAACTCGTCAAAAACTTTTTATAGCAACTCTGTCTTAATGAGCACACTGGAACAAACACACACATAATTCACCATTTACAAGTCTACTCTTCATAATGAGCACAAATTCTTATTATTTCCTTCCATCATTCATCATTCGACATCCTTCTCTGTGGCATTAATAAGTCATGGACGTGCTTTTTGGGCATAACACCTCCCAGTACGCCGGCAGGGGAGGCGGGCTGGTGAGAGAATGTGTGTACCCCCTGAAATATTTAACAGCCCCTTGTTCAGCAGCTGTTAACCTGCATGCACTGTGTGTGTGTGTGTGTGTGTGTGTGTGTGTGTGTGTGTGTGTGTTCTAACCTGATTACAGCTCTGATTACCTGTTGTGGTGCTATGAATATTTTAGATCTTCCCAAATCTGATCTGAAAGTCAATGATGATCGAGATGTTAATGATGATAGTGTAGATAATGATGATGATGATGATGATGATGATGATGATGATGATGATGATGATGATGATGATGTAGATGGTGGTATTTGTGTAATATAATAATAATAATAAAGACTTAATGTACTTTTAAAAAATGGTTTATTCAAAAAGTTTACTTGTTTGGTTCCAGACTTCCAAATTACATTTTCTAAGCAA
>JAOWBC010001255.1:18887276-18898886 GCA_028566105.1 Hypoplectrus providencianus | reverse complement strand
GCCTGCGGTGAACACCTTGGAGAGTCTCTAAACGACCACGAAAGGCACACACACACACACACACACACACACACACAGTCATACATTCATGAGTCACAACCTGCCAACTGCAGCGAGCAACATGTGAGTGTGCGTTCGAGGAAGAGAGTAGAAATGAATTACATATTTGCTGACACCACACATAATATTTCTGTGTTCACAGGTCACGCTAAACTGCTGCTCAACAGTTATGCTGTCATATGTGAACACAGAGTGCTTTGGGAACCCTCCTCTTGTGTCGGCAGCGACCCATTTACGGGTTTAAATGCATTACAGTTTTATTGTATCAAGGCTTCTTGACTTTGTCAGCAAACCATATTTAAACTAAATGAACCAAAAAGAAATTCCTAAATTTATAAATACTCTGTTGACAATTATAACCTTTGTGTTGTTTGGGTCAGTTTTGACCTAGTCAAAATCTACATTTAAAAATCTACACTTTTTTTATTATTATTACTAGTTCTGCTTTTACAACATATCAACATCAACATATTAATTTTAAAGACATCTTCTAATACCCCTCAGTAAATACCAGGTAACATAACAAGCTGATATTTATTCATAATATTCTCCTGAGGTAAATTTTTACTTTTTTTGTCTTTGTTTTAAAAAATGAGGAGTATGCTGTCAAAAGAAAGGCCCAAGGGGCCAAGCTAAAGAAATAAAAACTAATATTTTTTAAGGAAAACGAAGCCTAACATGGTAACAAAGGGGTAAAAAAAAAAAAAAATTGATTGATAAATAATTGTTTTGGGGGTATATTATGGATAATTTAAAACACAAGTCAAAACTGACTCACTAGCATCAGGATTACTAACAGAAAGCTACATAAGAGAGGTTAAAAAGGACAATAAACTTAAGGGGTCAGTCAAGTGTTTGGAGAAAAGTGTGTCACATCGACACAAATCAAGGACAGAATAGATGCATTTATATCATGTGATCAAATGATTCAGTGTGTCTGTAAAAACTATGTCCATTTTCCTGGAAGTCAGGCTGGTTGAGTTTGTTGGCCTGAGTAACCTGATCTGCTATAGGCATTATCTTCAAAGTCACCCGTGAAATAAAGAATGCATGAAAGAGGGAAAGTCCTGGACACCCGAGACCAGAGGTCAGCAAGTAGACGGGCACAATGATTTTCTACATAGGTTGACAGGAGGTCAACAAGACGGAGACGATGGTGGAGAAATGGCCTCTACATTTTAAATTATTTTAAAACCCAGAAAGAGATTTTTTTTTTTGCATTGGATTCATTCTTCTACCTTTACCACAACCTGGAACCTGCATTACCCATAATGCAACACATTGGCTGACAGTTTAATCAGAGATCTGATTGTGTTCTAGGAATGGTGACAGAAGCTTTGAACCACTGGCCTCAAACTTAGAGCTGGCTCTCTGTGCCCTTTTCATACTGCATTTCAGCAGAAGTACCATAACGGGGTCGGCTGGACTGATTCTGCAGCCGTGTAATATTTGCGTCCATTCACATTACAATCCAGCATTAGGGAACGAAGTTGAACATAGCAACAACTTAATTCAAAACAATAATAAGTAGGAGAAATGCCACCTGTGCCCTTTGTCCCTGAAGAGATTCTACATATTAAAATAAAGTTGTTCTGGCTTTGTTTAACATTATTTGATGACTGCTGTTATTATTATCACAGAGTTGGTTGGACAAATAATGTTCATTACATCTTTTCCATCTTGTAAGGTCCACTGGTTAACAAAATTGCACCGAGCCAGGATCCCTTGGACACACAATATGCCTGAAAGGGATTATAGACTGTCTAAACCATAACTCTAGCCTCTGTGCAACCACCCACACTGTGTACATGGGTGTATATAAAAGTAATTGGATAAGACACTGGAGATGTAGTTCAGTTCTTTAAGTTACTCAGTACAATGTGAGGCTGAAAAAGTTTGACTTGCTTGAATAAAATTACACAGATCTTGCACATCTAACAATATATTTTCTTTAACCCCAAATTCTAATCACTTCGTCAGGTCATCCCGATGAACAGAATGAGGAAAATAACTGAAATCAGGTACGAGTGAATCTTTATTGATTTGCATTAAGTTGAGGCTTAAGAACTGTGTGTACTGGGAAGCTAATGTACCTTAAACTATTCAATGATTACAGATTGTTGTTGACACCATGAAATGCAGTTTTTTTTTTCTTCTTCTTTTTTTTTCAAATCACTGTAATCAAGGCCACACCTATTAGGTGCCCCAACTGGTAATACAGTGTGTGAACTGTCGAACTCTGCCAGGGCTTGTTTGTGTTCCCTCAAACAAACGATGAAGCATTTAATCTATAAAAGTCCCTTTTAGAAAGTGCACACATAAGAGTTCTGATATTAGTTAGGGTCATGAATTATATGAATCAGTTCATTTCAAGCAGTGGACAAGCAAATGCGTCTTAAACCCAGCGCTGCAACAATGACTTCATTCACCATCCCATAAGTAGGGCACTCTCTAGATGAGATAATGAGCTCCATTCCAGCTTCACAGGAAATCAAAACTTAATATGAGCCTATCGGTCATACAACTGCTGATGCACAGATTGACTATGAACAGAATATATACTGCATGTTGACAGTATGTACAGTACATAGGACAAACACCATATCATTTATTAAAGATGTGTCACTAATTGAGATGTTGGGGATATCCATAACAAATCATTGTCCATAAATAAAGCACATGCATTAATGATCAGCACACATATATTTTATGCCATGTGACATGAAAGCAGCTCACAGCAACTTGGCTAAATCAATGGGTCAATATTGGCCTGGTTTAAGCTTTCCAGCTGACTGTAAGGTCAATCGGACCTCTTCTTTGTTATGGAAAAAGGAAAACATCACGCATAAGAGACCACATAGTTCCTCAGATGGCACTCTGTAATAAGGTCAAGCATGCAAAGTATTGCTCCTTTGTCAAGATAGAAATGCCACAGATCTCTGAAAATTTCTTGCAATTTCAAAGCAAATACAGAATGTTGTATATCGTATCTTGTGGAGCCCAAGTTGACCCTAGAGATGATGTGCTCCATACCAAAATGAATGACTGAATGTCACTGGCATTCATGCAAGTAATCATAAATATATCCTTAAATGATTCTTTAACTTGCTGACCTGATCCACAGTTCATTTAGGAGCTGCAGAAGCACTTAGTCTTTATTCTAAAATTATACACTGTGGACTAACCCAGTTTAAACACACAAACAAATTCAACAACAAATGAATTTGATTGCGATAGATCACAACATTTCTGTGTTTTATGATAATATAACAGGTGATGCAGAATTACTGTTTATTACTTTAAATCTATTTTCAGTGCAACCTTTAACTTCCATAAAGAGCCATAGAAATGCTGTCCTAAGACATAAAACATTCCTCAGGTAATTAACCCACAACAAGCTGCTTCCTTGCTGCTCTATTTCTGCCCAGTAACCATTTCCAGTAGCGCCGGAGCCTTTATTGTTCTCCTCATCCAGCCAGTGACATCATTCCCCTTTCACCCAGTTCTCTGATGGCTGCAGCACGAGGTAACCAGCGGTCAAACCACGATGCATTCACGCGCTCTTCCAAAGCTCGTACGTTCAAGCTGCAAAAATACCGATGATGAAAACATTATGTGCACCTTTTTTGATTAGTTATATTGTGTACATTGTATCATGTAGGTGTATATGTATATTTAGCTATATTGCCAGCATTGGATATGAAATGTGTTTCTTTGTGTGTTTGTGACTGAACATACAGTGGACCCCTTTGTTATAAGCAGAATGTTTGTGACATCTTTAATTAATTTCCCTGGTGGAAATTATGTCTCACTTGAAAATAACAAGACTACTTGTCAGTTTGGTTCACAACAACAAGTACAACCACAAGAGCTGTAAACATATTAATAATGTCTTAACTTGTGGACACGATAAGCTAAAAACAGGGGTAGATTCCTGATAAATCTACTAAGCTATTGTCATAGACAGTTATTGCTGAATCCCATGCAATTTAAAACTTAATAAATCGTGAATATATATTTCATATTATTATGTAATTCAGCTAATCTAAAATCAGTTCTCACATTGCCATATAGTTATTGCTACAGACTCTCTGTTCACCTCCAAAGCAATCATTTTTGTTAGTGTAATGCAAGAACCACACAAAGCCTACAATTTATAAAGGTAACATTAATTTGACTGGTTGTGGTCCTTTTAAATTGTTTTAGATAGCGTAATACATTATTGTGAACTTTTTTTGGTACCAATCCTCTTTAACTCTGATCTTTTGAAATAAGCTTGAAATAATTGCCGACATAGTGTTGTTAAAGAAGTGAGTCCAGTGACATCCAGAGTCCTAGATATAACATAATTTTATAATAAAGCAGACCTGTGTGACAAGTAACTACATGACTGATCAATTTACTGATTTCTCTCATCTGCATTTGAATTTGCCATTTCCCACTGCACCTGAAGGCAACCAAGCTGCCAACGTTGCATGCAGGAGAAACCCCAAACACTGTTTATCTAACACAGAATCCCTGCTGCCGAGCTCGTTTCGTGTTGTGTGTATCACGTATCATTATCATGCCATATCTGATAAATGTTTCGCACCGTTTTTTCAGTTCATCGGTGTCAGATTTCTTTGCTGTAACATCAGAGATATCAAAAATGTGTCTCGCGCGCGGCTGTTTCCGCATATGGCACCGTCTGAAAGGTTGCTGTTGCAGTTGTTGGTGTTATAAAACACGTAATTTAAGCACATTCATTACTTTGATAATTTGAAGAAGATGTGACACGGTTTCGCGGTGCAGAGATAAATATAGGCAGTCCGAACACCATCCCCCTCCTACCCTGCTTTCCTTCATCAGACTGTGCCGGGGTTACTATCGGACAAACCTCCTCTGCTCCTTCCTTCTCTGTGCTTGGGTTACTATCGGACACACCATCCATCCTCCTCCTCTTCTTCTTTTTCCTCTCATCCTACTTTTTTAGACCGCGTCGTGCCTGTAATGTTTGTATGTCGTCTATATGATGACATGTTCATTGTTGCAGCACGCGGAGTTATGAGTTCGACAACGGGGATCACACGGGGGAAACCGAGACATGTTGCAGTTTAATTTATTCCTACAGAGAACACCGGTGGATATACAGCTGCAGGTTTCTCTCGGGTTACTATCGGTCAGAGCGAAAATGAGGAAGCTGGTACACTTTTTTTCTGTTTTGCTCCCTCTTCTAATGAAACGAAAAGGAATTTAATCATGTAGCCATGACACAGTGACGTACTTCAATCAACTAAATAAATTAAAAGTCATTGATCAAGATCATGAAACCTATTTTTAGCTTAATAGACAAGTGACTCAACCAGCTGTACATTCTCATGCAAAACAGGTGTGGTATATTCAGGATAATAGCGGTTTTACGTTCAAATATTAGCTTTGTTTGACAAAAGTAAAATGAAGCTTCATTTTAGTTCTACCAACTCTGCATTACAGGGCCTTTCTGTAGGCATTACAACCCTGTTAAAGTGGGAAGACAAATGTTCTTTCCCTACAGGAAATAAAACCCAGATTAGGTAGATCATATGCGAAGAAGGCCATATCACATGAGCAAAGTACAACAAAAAGGAATGGAAAATAACACAAAACATAAATCAAACACTTCGACAAGATTTCTCAAATAGAGTTATAAAGTTTTAAAGAGGAATTTAAAATAAGCCAGAACGTTTTGTGTCTGTTCAGTGGGCAGAAAGCTTCATGATGCCTAGGCTCTAACAGTAGAATTTTAACCCTCTTTACTTTCTCAAAAACATTGGCCTGGGAGTACCAGCAGGGTAAATGCCAGGTCACTAAATAAGAGATGTATTTATGGGCAAGGCCACAAACTTGACCAGTAATATTTTAAAATCAGGTAAACTGTAAACAGTATAGCGAGCAAATAGGGTCAGGGTTAGGGTTAAGTACAGAGGTGATCGTGTCTAGATTTTTAGATACCTGGGTTCTCTTTTGACACAGCTGGTTTTGGTTTTGTTTAAAGGATGGTGTCACTATCATCATATGTTTCTTTAAGTGGTCTTAAACATTGTTATTATGGCTGCTTTTCACTATTAAAGCCAGTGACCCACTGGCTTTGTCAGTTCTTTTAGATAAGTCCTCTGGAACAACATCTAAACAATGCAACTAGGACAATCCCATTTGTAACATATGAACACAATATGTAAGCTCTCAAAATGAAAGCATTATCGCATTGTGATATTTTTAGGCTGTTAATGCATGCTAATGCACAACTTTATTGGAATTAATCCAGAGATTGTACAGCAGTTTAGTGGTTGGTGATGTCTTGACTATTATTTCACTTTTTGCCTCAGAAATACCATCAAGTTTTTCATTTTTGCTGCCACCTTTATGTATGGATTGTGTCAAGCCTTCTGGTCTTATATAAGCTTCTTCTTACATGAGTGGACATGTTTTAAAGCTGACAATAATTGCTCATACTGTAACAGTACTTACAGAAAAATTCTCCTTCAGGCAGCCATCCTAGTTTGATTAGAAAAGCTGTTCTATAGGAGATCAGACAGGCAGAGATATGCAGCCCCATGGCTGAACGCCAACTGTTTTTTTTATTTTCGTACTAAAGAAACTGAATTTCATCGTGGCTTTGCTGCCACAACTCCAAAAAGACATCCCAAGAGTGTTTAAACATCCTAAGTGGGTTATATTCCAGTGATCCCATCAGTCCTGAGTGTGGAAGCTACCTCACGCTGAGCTAGCCCCAACAAACCATTGTTCTCCAGCCAGTGGGGATAACTGCACCTGACAGCTTACTACACACAGTCACAATGAATGAGATGTGAACTGCTGAACCTGAGACAAGAAAAGAGAGGGATTTTTGTCAATCTGATATAATTGGCTTCACAGTCACATATTTTTTTATTTTTTACCTCTAGTGTGATTTGATAGAAAGGAAGTATTGTCATCTATTTTCCACCTTCGAACTTTTGTACTGGAATGGGGAGAAGGGAACACCATGTACTTGTTGACACATTTTTGGAAACAGTGACGTGATTATGGCTGAAGTTCATCTCATAGTTTCGTGTAATAAAGTGATCTGGAACAAAAAATGTTTGCCTGTGAGCTCCAGGAAGCTGCTGTGTAGCTGACAGTGACCTCTGATTTTGTGCATTTAAAACTAATTTGTGTCTTTATCATGTAACTTCAAAAGGAGGACAGGGAAATATTATATAGTATATGTTAGGACAAATGATGATAAACTATTTACACTTTCAGCTGTATTATTTAAAGAAACATTAATCTGTTGTAGGTCGTAAATCCTAAGGCTTCAGGTCATAAGGCTAGTAAATAGTCTGACCCTAGATTAATTGTAAAAAATGTATCCAGAACTTTGAAAGATTTGGGTGTTAATGTTAAAAATCATTAAAATGTCAATCACTATACAACTATGTCTCCTTAAAATTGTTTGGAAAAGTTTGAATTAAAAATAAGTAGATCCCTTTAGCCTGACCTCCAGAATTTGTTTGAAATGTATTTGTGAAAGAGCAAAAACAAATTAAATGAAACAATGACAGAGGAGTTTTGTTGTTTGAGTGCCTTATTTTTGAGAGACATGGCTCTACAATACTTAGACATCTCTATCTTCATAATGTTTTCAGATTCATTGTTTCCAGTTGAGTACAATCCAACACTTTGAAAATGACTGAAGCTTGATATTTCTTCAGTTGTACTGAATTCTTCAGACAAAAAAATGAGCTATTGTATGACTCAGTCATCTTGAATGATTATCATCCATCTTCATCCGTGCAGACGGCCCTGGAACTTCTTTGATGGATTAAATGACTAATCACTCTGATGGAGGAACCTGTTTTAATGAGAACCCATACTGGGAGACCTCACTGTACCCCCACCCCCAAATGGAGGAGAAAAGGTTTCTAAAAGACCCACATTTACCTTTTCCTACACATTTTTTGGCCAATTTTAGCTGCCCGACTCAGTGTACCAAACACAGATGTATGGAGGTCACTGCTCTCAATTATTTTTTAAATGGGCTAAAATGGTTGAAATGAATGAGCAATGACACGTTCTGCAGTTTAACACTTGTTGCATTGTATCAAAGGGCATGACGTCTATATGGTCCTTATGCAACGGTTCATATGATATCTTATGAAAGAGTGCAACAATTAATGCTTGTATTAGACATCCGGGAAAGTCTCACCACCTGATTTCTTTCCTGATTAGGGTAAGGAATGCTGATGTCCAACATGTCAAGAACATACATTGGAATAGATGCAAATAGATTGGGACGCTGTGTAAAACATAAATAAAACAGATTGTGATCATTTGCTAATTCTTCTGACCTGTATTCAGTTGAAAACTACACAAAGACAATCAATTTGATGTTAAAACTGGTCAATTTCAGTGTTTATTTGGGCAACAAATTAATTCTGAAATTAATTCTTGATGTTATGGACTTATGGTGAAATCCTTAAAATCCCTGCCTGCATTGAGAAAGGTTGTTGTTGAACTGTTGGATTATTGCCCAATCAGTTTTTCACAAAGTGATTTACCTTGCATCATCTTTGCATGTGCTCAAATGTTTAAAGATTTGTTTTAAGTGTCATTAAATTTAAACATCTTCCTTCTTTACAACATATCCCCGCCTACAGATTTAGAAGGAAGTGGAAAAAGAACGATTTAGCTGTCCACCATTGCCTGTGCTGTATTTAAACTAATTGTAGCCTTAAGGAGAAGATCAGAATAAAAGACAGCAGAGGCCCACTAGGCTAGATAATCACAGCCAGATGGTTGCAATGTTTTTTGTACACTAGTTAGCCTGGACAGTAAAGCCGGTCCTGCAGCTTTTCTCAAAAAGTTAACTGGCAAACAAATAAGCTTAACGTTCAGGGGAATCACTGCTCTTTATAATGAGGTTTTTGAAACAGTGCAGTCAGCAATTGACGATGATGGTCGTGTAAGGTCAGCTGTGGTTGATAATTGATTTTTTCATAGAGGTGTTCCACTCCAGGATCATTATGTCTTGTGTGTGGCATGGTGAAAAGATTATGATGCCCTACTTCTGTTGTTTTGACATTAAAGCATACATAATAATAAGCAGGCATTGTCAGTGTAACACAGGGAGTGTTGATTGTGTAGTTGTCCCTTCTCCCTCTTGACTCCCAATGTGTTATTATGAAGGACAAATGTGTCTCATATTTTTTGCTAATGAGCTTCTTCCTCAGACTACCTCTCATTTGTGTTTAATCTGGTGTGTATAGCAGTCGGGCAAATATGTGCGAGCCAGACATAGTGTCTGATGACATGTGATTACAGTTGCTCCTGAACAGCGCGGTCCAGTTCTGCAGTTGTTGGCCATGTCCAACAAAGTCTGTCATTGTTTAGCCACACTCAGTGGGGTGGAAAAACTATTTGGGACACACTCAGTGAACAGACAACAAGACAGCAAAGAACGGGGTGCATTTAAGGTTGTATAGGAAAGCTGCACTGCTATGATTTCACCCTAATTCTGAGAAATGTTGCAGTAATTATTCATGTTTCATATAAAGCCTGTTATGAGAGGGCATTCAAACAAAAACAAAAAGAGGCTACACTCTGTATGCATGTGTGTGAGCAAGTTTATTTACTCAAATACTGGGCTTAAGTAATTTCTGACAGCTGCAACTGATTTACCTTTTTTTTTTTAATAAGTTAAACCTCATAGCAGAATACCAAGTACTTAAAATTAGCTCTTTCTGCTTACATAAATGCATTGGAAATTGTCTAAGAATATATTGACAATATAATCTGAGTGGGGCCTTTCTGCATTTCAAGTTCTTTTGATACTTTAGATACATTTTGATGATTTCCTCAAGTAAGTTATGCAGGACATGGTATTATTATATCTACATAAGTTAGGAATCTTAATTATTTTCCTCCACCTGCAGAGATGGTAAAATATATATATAAAAAAACAACAACAGAGAATTAAAAGGAATAATCCAAATGTTTTTTTTTTTTTTAATAACATGTTTTACATTTAACTTCTTAAAAGTTTCAGTGACCATAACAGATAATATAGCAATCTACTATTATACTTTTTTATTAGTTTCTGATAAAATATGAGATACTCCCTTACTTGAGTTAGTTTTTAAAAGATACTATCCCAGGTAGAATTATCTGTTTTAAGAGGAATTAGTTTGTTGAATCGCCACTTAATCCATAGTAGGGCATATAAACAGCAACAGGACCAACATGACCTTAAGCGATAAGGGGTAAAAATATCAGCACTAGCTGAGTGTTGTTTTTTGTTTTTGCTTGCTCATATCAGTGAGGACCTTGAGACCTTAAAGTAAGATCAGTGACATCAGAAATCACCTTAACCTCCTAGAGATTCCTGTGGTTAAAATATTTTGGTTTTATAGAAATACCCAGCAAGTTTTTATTTTATTGTAAGATGTTTACAGAGTTTCAAATTGTGAGGAATCTTGGAGATAGAAGTCAATGCAGGCCACAGACACAGCAGCCTGGGTCATATGACAACAAAAAGAAAGTATTACTACTGCAGGCATGTGTGGCCAGCTGTCCTCACCCGGCTGTGGTCTGAGGCTGAGACTGATGGATGAAAGCAGCAAGTGCAAATGAAGCACTGGCAAGTTAACATCTATCCATGTATTTTCTAAGCAGCTTATCCTGTTCAGGGTCACAGAGGGCTGGAGTGTTTCCCAGGAGACATTGGGCAAGAGGCAGAGTGCACTGAGGATGCCAGTCCATCACGGGACCAGCACACATACACAAATTAACACATTCACACACACAGAGAAATGTTTTTTCGGAACGAGAAAGATGAGAAGAAAGGAGGTTGCATTAAATCTCAGGCTGATACAGTTTATTGTCTGAAAACCAGATGTTCTCCCATAGTTTAACCCTCAAAGTCTTTAGTTTATTCAAAAACGGCTTTGTGGTTCATGCAGGTCTATTTCACCTTTTGCTGGTTGAAATCAGCAACATCTGTTACACCAGAAAACTATTTTAAAGCTGTTAACTTGTGTCGTTAAGGTGAAAAGCTTCCTATACAACCAAAAATACCTGATCAAACATGTCAAGAGTATCACTCTAAGTATATTTATTGATGATTTACATTACACTGCACTTTTGTATAAGCTGTATAAGAGCTGCTTTGCTACACACTATACTTAAACTCACTCATCAGCTAATTTTTTCAGCTTTCATTTCAGCTTTTGTGTTGTTATGTTATATAACATGGATTTTAATTATTTTCTTTTTACCTTTCTCTTTATTGTTGTGCATTATGTGACAGGACAACTATAAAGTTCAATTTCTCTTTTGGGAATCTGAATCTGAATGATCTGTACTGTTATTATTCTCATGAACAATTACTTTTTGGAAAGCATTGCTCCATGCATTTAGAAAAAAAAAAATACAATTATGTGTTCACGTATAAAAAAACACAATGTATAAAGATATTTAAAAGTTATGTTTCTGGATTTGTAGATTATTTAAAGCGAGGTAAAATATGTATAAATAAATAAATAAATAAATAAA
>JAOWBC010001255.1:18872857-18887176 GCA_028566105.1 Hypoplectrus providencianus | reverse complement strand
ATAAATAAATAAATAAATAAATAAAAGACATTTCCATCTCCAACCCTCATTTAGGAGGACATTTATTGAAACAGTCAATTGATGAAGCGCTGAGGTGTCGCTGGCCCTTTAAGAGATGTTTTGACTCCGCACGTGCTTGCCTTATATGGGAGCAGCATCAAACAGTGACCGTTAGTTACCTCTGCTGCTGCTCAGCTCTGCTCTGTTCGCAGCGAGCAGCGATATAAAACCCTGCCGGAGGAGAAAAGAACAGTTTTGTCAGTCAGTGAGACAGGGCATCGGAGGACCGTAAAAGTACAGGAGTACGGTTCATTCACTATTTTTAGGTCTTTCTGGAAGAAGGATTTCAATGTATGAAACGAGAAAGAGTGGATAACAACATCGTTCAGGATCAAGGTCGGTGAGTTTTGATGTTTTTTTTCGGGGGGATGGGAGTTTGGGGGTTTATGAGTTTCTTTGTTGGAGCAACAAAGGGATGTTTGCCACCGTGTTACTGTTAAATTTTTTTTTCTTCATAAAACTGTCCTACATATTGTCACCTTTGTGTTTGGTTCTTACTAGTCAACAACAACCAATAAAAACAAAATGTATTTAATGCTAATTGCTGAGTTTTTTTTTTTTTCTTATTATGATTTTATTTTACCGTCACAAAGTTAAAGAGGAAGTGCAATGTGCTGAATGGGTGGTGTGTTTTAAATGCTCTACCGCTGTTTTGCTAAAATGACAAGCGTTGTTTTGGCTGTTTTTTTGGTCTTTTATCATGTCAGTATCCTCTTCGACCGTGTATGAGTTGGACCAGTGTTAATTTAGCTACAGGCAGCTACAGGGCTTCCGGTTGGTTATCACAAAATAAAAGCCTTTTGGTTCTCACATGTTCGTTTGATGCATATATTTTCCTATACATTAACCTTCTATATAACCTTATATATTTCCTTAAGTATAAATAAATAGTTTGATCAGTTTTAAGGTTACAGGGGGCATCTTTGTACATTAGGACACGTTTTTTTCAAATCACCTTTTTATGTTGAAAGGACATTCGCCTTGCTCGTGCTGTCACTTCAGCTGACTTGACGCTGCTTTAGTTCAGCATCGCGAAGCTGAATGCCCGACAGTAACCTCAGTTCAACAGAACAATGAAATATAAGTAACACAAGTATATAAGTCAGTAAGTCACACAGCAATGCTGACAGAACATTGACATTGACGTTTGCAGCTAAAAGTAAAAAAAAGAAAAAAAGAAAAGTCCCTGAAAAACAAAAAACAGAAGCCTGTTTATCATTCACTTTATGTTGCAATGTTGTTTTTCATTTAGTGTGTGGGGTCAGCGCACACACTGTATTGTTTTAGTAATTGTTTATCATTATTAATTTACTGTCTGCATTGTTGGTGCAACGTCGATGACATTCATTTGGTTTCCGTTTTCATCGGGGGTTTGAAGAAGCAAAAATGTCCCTTTCATGCAAAGAATCGACGATCTTTGCCGTCTGTTTTTGTCATGAGAAAAATGACCCATCTTTCCTTTTTATTAATTTTCGGTGTAGATCCCTTGTCGAATATGTATGAAGACAATGGAGTTGAGGAAAAAAATCCTGTATGAGTGTGATATGACACGTGAGCGAGGACTGATGGTAAACAAGTATAAAAAATGAAGATTTTTGTGAGTACCACTAGAGGCGCCCTGGCTCTGCACCATTTGGGTTGCTGAACACAGCAGAGGGTCCGTCTCATCCTTGCATACGGCTCATTTTCACCACCGTGTTTACCGAAATCAGACGGTTCAGACGGGGAAACGTATTTAGCGCCAAGCTTCTTAGATGGTTTGATGACAGAAAACATCAGTAGAGTTAATGTGACGCAAGGTCGATGAAATGCCGGTGTTTTATAATGACTAATAAAGATGTAAATGAGATGTGATGTAAAGACAAAAACACCAAATAACGGTGGAAGGGTGAAGTAGACACAATACTTCTTAGTAAATTTGGAGGAAAGAAGAAAAAGCATCCGTGCATCGTGGCGAAGATGTCCATGCTACATACGTTGTTTCCCACCCACACATACAGCAACATTACAGACCATAATATGGCAATCTGTTGTTTCCCCCCCCTCGTTCATTTCGTAGAATTTCTGCAGTTGGTGTTGCTATGCTATAAAAGCAAAGAAAATAAGTAGATTAAGAAAAGGTTGGTGTTTTCTCTTTAGACGAGGGCAATACAGGCATTGATGTTTTTTCCTCACTAGTTTAAGAGTTTTATATTGTATCCTTGTTAAACATAGGATCTGCTAAAATATCACAGTATTTTTCCAATAGTGCAACAATGTCATTGTTAACTGATTTCAGCCTCTTGATTTGGAGGATTTGCTTCTTTCCTTTACCATAAAACACTGTATGCTCAACATTTTGGGGTATTAGGACTGGTTTCACAAAACTAGACGTGAAGACCATTGTGATGACCATTCTCGAACATATTTTTTTCTGTTTTAAGTTTCATAGACAAAATGTTATCAATTAGTTTCAAAAAACATATGCCGATAAGTTAAAGAAGATATTTTTAAGTTGCAGCACTTGTCAGTTGAGTGTTTGGTGAACATCTGTTTGTTTTGTCCACAGCAGTGTTTGTCAATGAAACTGTAGCCGTGACTGCTGCCATTAAATTGCGTGACTCATAGAAAAAAACAGATGTACCAGCAGATATTGTCCCTGGGTCATTGTTGTTTGTTCATCCCAAAGGTCCTGTTGATTTTTATTGCAACAGTTCAGACATTCCAGTTGATTTACTTAATGCAGCCTGTAGCATATACCAGTGGAAAATCTGTGCAAAATAGTCAAGTCATTGTAGAAAAACTAAAACAATGTTCACATCTGTTTTGGATTGACTTTGTGATACCTAGAGTGGTGTCTTTTGGCCATCGCCACCGGTAGTGATTTATGCTGGAAGGAAAACATTCTGGCATTGGATGTAAATTATCTTCATTTGTGTCATTATGATTGCATTAGAAACACAACGTGGTGTAAAACCATCCAAGCCTGGATTAGTGATCTGATTTGGGAAGACATTTTCCAACCCACAAGCAAACAATGAATTGAGAAAATCATGTTTGAAAGTCACTACGGCCTTGACATTGTTCTGATGTTGTTTCCCACTCTATCACATCATGTCTGCCTTACTTGGTACAAAGGGCATTTAATATATTAAACAGGGTTGCATTACTTCATTGCCTAAATTGTTGATCTGCAACTCCAAGTTAACCATGAAACCGGATGTAAGATTACTTGTTGAATAGTATTGTAAAGTTAAAAATGATAGATCTTTGTGAACATTGTTGTAAAATCTATGATAAAAGCGTAAAGTTGCATTATCAAAATAGTACACCTTCTCCTCTTCAGGTTACCTACTGTCGGCCCAAGACCTGAGCTATATTTTCTAATGTGCTGTGGAGCGCGATGACCTTAATTAAACAGTTGAGGGTCTCAGTCTTGAGTGACTCACCTGATTTTATCTCCCGGCCTCTATCTTAGAAAAAAGGATTACAGAATCAGCTGGACAGATCCTTGTTTTCGAGTGGTGGGTTTTGCTTAGCATCTCGATTACAATGTCATTCTTCTTTGAGCAAAAGTAATGCATGTAAAAAGAAACATTTTTGTTTTTGTTATTTGTTATTCTGGGGCCAAAAACAAGTCTGAGCACAAATCTGAGGACTCCTGAACCTGCAAAAAAAGTGAACCACTGAAATGTTTTAATATTACAAAATGAATCATGTGCCACCTGTAAATAAATCTATCAAAGCCCAGTGCCTAGCAATAATAGTGTAGAGTGTATCTGCTTATGAACTGATTTTGAGTAAGCCCAGCAATGCTGTTAATCAGTGGGTTGTTTTGTTTAGATTGAACAATGAGGGTAGGAATGTTTTCTTCAAGTTGAAGTGAAATGTAATGTTGCGCATGATACTTAGGCGTTAAGAGGGTGATAATTGTAATGGTAAAAGGATTAAAAAAAAGGATTACAAACAACTTTCACCACACAAAAAAATAAAAAAAAAACAGCCCACCACCCACTCAACTGCCGCTTGACCTTTGGACAGATGAGTCGACATCAAGTGGACTTGAATCTGCAGTGGTTAGCAGCCCTCCTCAGTCATTAGGACATTGCATTTGCTGAGTTGCTGTCGCTTATTCTGCGTCTCAGAACAGTTTTGTTCAATAGGTGAATGTTAAGATATGAATATTTCCTGTCAGTCTTATCTTTCTGACAGCAATGTGTTGTAATTTAGTTTTTAAAAAAAAGTAGAATCAGCAGGTAATGTTTCTGGTGTTCTGTTTGGTTGTTGTTTTTTTCTTGATAAATTTTGTAATTGTATTTATTTTATGAAAAGTCTTTTCTGACTCTGCATTGCTTTTCGTGCCTTGTGGTGACATGATCAACAGGACGTTACGGCCATATTTGGTATAGTTGCATGCATTTGGGAATGGTTTGCTGATGTAATGACTTTCTGTTCTGTTTTCACACCAGATTTCTACGTCAATGTATGAGGGATTTACTTTTCTTTTTTTTTTTTTTTGGGGAGTGCTAGTTTGGCCTGTCCATGTAATAGTTTGCAGTGGTTGACTGGCTGTTTTTTTTTTGTTTTGTATTCGCAGTGAGGAGCTGGAGTGTGCTCAGTGAGGTTGGGAAGACGTCAACATGGCAGTCTCCACTCAGCTGGGGTTATTGCTTTGGAAGAACTTTACCTACCGACGGAGACAGACGGTAAGTAGGAGTGCTTTGATTTTCTGACTCATTAAAACAATAGGCTAGGTATGAAAACATTATAGTACACAGTCAGTTGTTTATTGGTATTTTGTTTTATTTCAATTAAAAAAGTGAATTATTTAAATTTCTGAAAAAACAGGTTTCACCAATTCATGTTTTGTATCTTTGTTTATTTGGCTGTATTTCAGATCCACAAGAAATAGGGATTTCCTTATCATTGCCTTTATTGATTTTCTGTTTGGAAAAAAGCAGGCCTGCACAGGTTTTCAGTGATATTGCAACTGTTTTATTGGCTGTACATGACAATGCCGTGATATGAGAGAATATTTGTACATTTTGCTTTAAGAATAGGAACTCTGAAGCCACAACCAGTTCTCAGTACCCATCCTGAGCAAAAAAAACATAGATCTTTTTAGGCATACATAAAGTGTCACATAGGTGTAGCAAGATCATCAGCTGTCATTGCATTGTCCTTTTGTTTGAAGATAGCTTGGTTATAATGCAATCAAGCACACTTTAAGGTCTTCCCCCAAAATATGACTATAAAGCAAAAAAGAGGTGTATCTGTTCTGTTGTATAATTACCCTTAAATGCTTTCTCTAATACATATATAAAGTGGATCACCTTAAAGCAGAGATGATTTTCCCAGTGCCACATGACTAGTCATGCGGGCATCACAAAGACAATCTTACTGTTTATGACTTTCCTCATAGATATGCATGTTCCAATGCGTACACAGCCCACAACAATGGAATGATGTCATTCTCCTCTGAGCAACTTGCACAGAAAAGCTTTACAGTTTACAGATTAGCTACTGTGAGTCAGGGAAGATGTGATGATGACATACACATATCAGTTACCATCTTGTGCTGGTTGATGCCCACTCACTCAAAGTTATGTAAATCGAATTCAAGCAGTAGCATAATGGTTCTGTATTTGTGAGTAGGCTCATCTGCATACAATCAAACCATTTGACCATCAAGCAGCAACCTCTCCTCAAAGTGACAGCTTCTGCTGCTTAACATTTAGTCCAATTATGTCAAACAAAGGGATACAGTGTGTTTTCTAAGACACTGTCTTTATTCTTTATCCCCGCGCTGCATGTCTGCCATGCTGGTTAAAACCGACACACGCAGCTGAAGTAGAGGAGCCATATGGAACAGATGGACAGAGTCCTTTAAACCCTGCAGACCTCTTTCGCTCTGTCTCGCTCTGGCTCCCCTTATTAACCCATATACTTTACCCAGACTCATGGTGGGATTACTGTTTACAAAGGACAACAGCTGACAGTCTCCCACAACACACACACACACACACACACACACACACACAAACACTTATACACATTCAACTCATGGTGAGTTGTTTCCTTCTGAAGAGACATTACCTTCACTGAACTGAAAAGAAACAAAACAAAAAAAAACATTTCACAGTTTTAGGGTAGTTAACTCACTTATTTCACACATTTCTGATTACAGAGAGCCTTCTTTAAATTAACTTGATTAACTTAACCATTTTTGTCTTTCCTTTTTAGATCCAGCTGCTGATTGAGATCATTTGGCCCCTTTTCATCTTCTTTATCCTGATCTCAGTGAGAATACATTATCCACCCTACGAGCAACATGAATGTAAGCAGACAGGAAGGAAGGGTGGGAGGGAGGGTGGTAATTATCATTAGCATTCAGTACAGGAATTCAGTCTCATTTCTTCTTTGTGACTTTCAGATTTCAACTATCTGACTTTTAAAACAACAGGAGTCACAAATGAAATATTAAGTCAATTAAAACTCAAATTCCTCAGAATGATCACACTAAACACTAAAAAAAACTTCTAACACAGTAGAGTATGTTTTCTAAATGGTAGCCTACTAATAAGTATTAGTCTGTTATTTAACAGTGCTAAGACAATGCCTATTTTTAGACATTAGTTTTTTTCCCCTCTTGGTTCGTGGTAAGATCAGCATGCTAGTCATCCAAAGTTTCCGTCAAATTATCAGCATTTGTTTGCACTGTGGAGACACGTGCTAGGATCTTCATCTCCTGGGAATGTTGGTTTCACAACTTTGACCACGTTTCAACTCAATAAGATTATCACTGCTGGAAAGCAAAAAATAATCCTATCAGTGTTTCAATTGACCTTTTTTCATTTTTGGGAAGGAAAACAGTGATAGATATAATTTTGAAGTGTTTTTTAATCCCTAATTATCCCTGCAAGAGTGATGGCTTGTAGCCAAACACAGACTTACAGGCATCTACTGTTGTACAGGTCAAATGTAGTTACATAATCATTATGAGCTCACATGTGATTGCTGGTAACATGATCACCAATATCAATGTACACACTGAATCATTAGACAGTCTGAACCCAGTTAACCCAGTGAACGCGAACCTCCTGACACACTTCCACCCTCCAAACTTATCTTTAAGGTGTGAAAAGCTACTTAACGTCAGTAAATTGCAGCAGTAGCAGTCAAGACAGCTGATAAGAGTGCAAACAGTTGTAAAGATAATTCCAATGCTACAGACAGTTAGGTAATAATTTACTCACAGCGTTTACCTTTCTTTTATGGAGAGGAAAGTAGAATATCCAGTTTCTGAGACACATAAAATTAAAGGATTTACCTGATTTGCAAGAATGACCATTATTGTACTTGTTATCAGTGAGGTCTAATGATGTTTGTATATATCTTTAATCTAAATCTGATCAGCTATCTTTTTCCCATCCAGGCCATTTCCCTAACAAGGCCATGCCCTCTGCGGGTACCCTGCCCTGGGTACAAGGCATCATCTGTAATGCCAACAACCCGTGCTTCCGTAATCCCACCCCTGGCGAGAGCCCCGGGGTGGTGGGAAACTTCAATGATTCTATGTAAGTAACATGGCCCTGCTGATTCAATGTTCAGTAAATGCACTACTTTGACCCATTAACATTCATACATTTTTTGGTCATTTTTGTAGTAATAATAGTCATTAGTTTTTGTTTTTTAATCAAAATAATAATTCGGACTCAGTCACAGGATTAACTCTCAAAGGTTTGATACTGGTCCCTGCAGCCTTTGAATTCTCAAGATATGGCAAAAAGTTTGTCTGATTTTTTCACTTTCTGTGAACATCAACAGAATCTCTAGACTGTTCATTGATGCCAAGAAGATCCTGCTGTACTCTCAGAATGATAAAAGCTACGAGGGCTACAAGGGCCTGCTGAGGGCCCTCAGGAAGATGCAGAAGAACACTGCTCGTAAGGACATTTCATTAGTTTTTGTTAAAATAATTGCATTGCAATTACTGTTTTGAATGATTGATCACTTCATTCATCCACCCATTCACTTTGATCCCTCATTCATCTGTTTTCTTGCCTGTGCACTCGTTTAAACAGAAAGGAACACTCCTACACAACTGCACATGCAGATATGATTTAACCGTGTCAGTGACTCACACCTACAGTTTATTCACACATTCCTGTTGATGCTTTTGAGCTTCATCTTGGGGGAATATTCATGAAAACACATTGTTTCAAAATGAAGGAAGAAGTAATTTTTGTCTGGATGTTCGATCCTGATTGTTGTCTTTTAATCCTTTACTTAAAAAAAGAAGGTTGTTGTTTATTTAATCTACAAACAATTAGGGCAGTAACACATGATTTTTTTTCTATCTATAATCTATATTTATACTCTTTTGGTATATTTATTTTAAGTAAACGGTGGAAAATACCCTTCCCAGTTTCTCAAAATATTTTTAAAAGTGTAGTTTTGTTAGTCCCAAACCCAGTGATATTCATTTATGCACCTTGAGTCCAAAGTAAGTGTAGCTTGAATCATTGCAGATCAGTAAAATTAAATAAACTGATCAGCAACAAGTTTAAACTACATAATGAATCTTGACATAACTTGTCAAGTTAATTTTTGCAGTGTAGCAGCTGATTGAGCCGGTGTAAGCTCAAAGTCTTCAGAGCAGTTTTCAAAATGTAACTCACTCCTTCCTTATCGCAGCCTGCCAGCCACGGTGGGCCCCTCTCCCAATAGCCCATGGCTTTTGCACTTCTCTGTTATTATGCGCCAGGGGTGTTGGCGGATGTGTAAGGCAGGAAAAACAGAAAATTGTGCACCAACCTGAAAATCATTATACAATCACTGCATAGCTCTGACAGTGACACATAAGGTTTGTAGAAGACCATATTTATGACAGTGATCTTGGCTGGTTTGGAGCAGAGAAAGGTCATCTTTCTAATATAACACATTGTTGATGACTGCCCTGTGCTGACGCCATCAAACAGGCTGAAAATAGGAAAGGGGGCTGTGCTGAACTCTGCTCCTACTTTTACTCCATTTCAATTGAAGCCACACAGACACATTAACTTTGCTCAATGGAAAAGATTTTTTTCATTTCAATTCAGTTGCCGTTACTGTAACATGGGAGGCATGCTGGGAGCAATCACTCTTTTCCAGGCAACCACATGTGCAAAGATAACAATGAAAAAAAGAACTTTGCAATGTTTTGAAGGAAAACAATAATGCTGTAGAAATTGGAGGATAACAACACAACTAAGTGCATTAGGGCAGAATGCAACAATGCACAGTAAACAGCAGTGACGTAACTTCTGACCTCAGTTAATTGCTTCAGTAAAATGAGGGAGTCTTAATTACACTGAGTGTCTCGTTTGTTCCATTAGTGTTGCAGCAATATTTCTCTGGTCCTCAGTTTCTATAAATAAAGGGGTTTTAGCTTAGTTACACTTCAGTCATAATGTAAGGGTGAACTGAGTGGTGTACCATCAGAAATTATGCAACAAAACAGAACAATCAAGGTTCTTGTTGTTTTGGCTCGAGTCTGTGCTAGTAGCCCAGAGGTACTCCGTGTTATGCAATGGCCTTAAAAAGCATAGCATGACCTGAAAAAGGGCCACATCAGAACAAATGAGAGAAAATAAATTCTATGCATTTTTAAAAGTAAAAACATTTGCATGTCTCTCAGGTTGATTTAGTGGAAGGGGGTGTCCTATTCAATTGCATTAGAGCCCAGTCATTGATCTTGATCTTATTTAGTATCTGGGCATCTGTGCAATTCATCACAATTGATTACTCAATGCACATTGCTGTGCTCAATCCCATATTCCACTCTGCATTTATCTTGAATCCACGTGATGGGAGGCACCGATGTAGCACAGGGACAGTTATGTGTGATGTAGGAGAAGGTAAATAGAGCACTGCAGCTGCAGTGTGACGTTTAGGAATAACAGCATGGATCAAAGAGCTGAGAGTGGACATCCTCACGTGTCAGTTAATAATTCAGCAACAGACGTGGGTCAGCGAATGAGATTTACACTGACAGGGAAGGGGCGCCATGAAGGGTGAGGGAGAGGGATGAGCTCTTTTCCCCAAAGGATACTGAGATAAATCACATAGCATGTACTTTTTTAGATGAGGTCTAATGCATTCTAGTGTTATATTATAGTTCAGAATGACATGGCAGTAGATGGAAATAAGAAAACCAACATCAAACATTCAAAATTTACGTATCAAAAAGTGGCACCATTTTAAAAGAGAAAAAAGGTATTTTCCTATTTTGCCAAATTGATAATTGTCTTAAAGTATAGTCTGATTGTCAGGATTGAGCTTTATTTTACAACACAGATTTTTTCCCTTATCTTCCCACCTGTCTTATTAAACACAAGCTCAAAATGGATCTGCGTAAAAGAAAAGAACATCTTACACATTTTTTTTAGCTTTGTTTTTATCTGGCTGGCTAGGGTTAGGGTTAGGGTTAGGCATTTTGTTGATTCCACTGATTCCCTCCATCTTCTCCTGATCATACTACAGAGTCTCTTGGTCTTCAGGAATGCTGCTTCATATTAGCCTAGCTGTGGTAAATGTAGGAATATGTTGTTCACTAGCCTGTTTATGGACCAGTCTGACCAGTGAAACCACTGGTTGCTAAGCATATCACAGTATTGTCAAATCTAAAAAAGAACAGGCACCTCCAGGTGCAAGCACAGACTTGTGTAGGGCTCGCCCTTGTATACAGCTGGCCCAGTCATAGGAAAAACAAATGAGGTTTGTTACTTGTTACGTTGTCTTACTTCAGAAAAGCTCTTTGCTCCTGATAACTCAGAGGATTTAGAGCACTTAGGTGGTGCAAACAAGCACACACAGATAAGATCAAATGAGGAAATTAAAAACAAACAAGAAAGCAGCTTTTTGCTTATACTGCACAAAGTACGGCTAGACTTTCCATCTAGACCACTCCGTTCTCAAGGGCTTTCGGATGCAGGGCACCATGGGAGCCATGACTGCCCACTGGGACACTGATTAGACCCTATTAGAGCTCCCTGGTTGTTCACCCCTGAGAGTTAAGGTCACACACATGCATACACAGGCACAGGTGCACAATTACACACATGCACAGAGGCCCATGGAGAGCAGGGATGGTAAGGATGAATGTGCAACACACATTCAAACCTCAAACTCAAAAAGCACACACTCTGGTGCACAGCCATGAAAGCAGTGGGAGAGATCACACACATGCCCCCTGAGCACACAGAAACACACTGTTCCCTTCTCACTTCCTCCCAGGGGAAGTTAGGTTCAGCAGAGTGTTTTCTGTTGTGTGTGTTTTGGGAAAGGGGGGAGTCATCTGATAGCTGTAAAGGCAGGCAAGCAGAAAAGGATTGACTGGAGGTGAGGGTAAAGGAAGATGGCAGGGAGGAGGACTAGGAAAATATTTATTTAAAAAAAAGGAAGTCCAAATTCAACTCAGCATTATTAAGATGTGAACAGATTCGAGGAGAGCAGAGCAGTAATCATTTCTTCTTTTTGTTCATCTTGAAAATTCAGAGCAGTGTAACAGAAAGAAAAACCTGTTTCGTGTGAGAAATAATCACTCTGCTAAGTTTGATGCATCAAGTCAAAATAAATGTGTGTTATGCAACAGATGGAGACAGTGCTGTTGTTAAGCAAAATAAGAGTCTGCAGCCTGTATGTGTTATTCTTGTTTTCCTCACACGATTCCTCTCAGTCAGTGCCACCCAAGGCCTCGGATGAGTTCAGGTTCAGTTGGTGGTAAAATGGAGAGGAAATGGGAAGCAAGTGGTTAAGGTAAAATAAAAGTAGGTGAAAGGTTAAGACAGAGAAATACAGAATCAGGAAGCCTGTAAGGCTGTATTTGGATCAAAGTGGAATGCCCTCTAGTAACCCCGGTATACAAAACTCAGAACTGTGAAGAAGCGAGAAGTATGTGTGTGTGAGAGAGAGAGAGTTAGTGTGTGAGTGCGTGCAACCGCACAGCTGACTCAGGCCAGTTCAGAAATGGTTTGACTTCTCTGGAATGCAGCAAAAGTACAAAAAGCTCTCAGAGTGCAGTGAGAACAGTGTGTTTCTTTGGTGGTGAAGTTTTCACTATTCAAATACATTTGATTTGGAGTTCTATTCATCAGTGGTGTTGTTGTTGTTTTTATGTTCTCGGTTTTTATTCCACTAATTATCTCTGCCAGGTGTTAGCCTAGAGCATGTGTGTCTGTGTTCAGCTAATCTAATACTGGACCCATCACCCTAATATATACTTTGTGCAAATTTGGAAAAACTGACAATCCTGTTTTTATTATCTTGAGATTGATGGCTTTGTTACCCTTGGATTTCTACTGGTAACATAATGCCTGGAAAATTAGGGAATTTTAAGAGATATACTTTGGACAGTTAAAGACAGACAATTTCATTTTCTGGGTAAAACAAAATATTGGAAAATTAAATGGATAGTCACTGTACATACATACACAAAGATGCTTTTTATATCTTGTTTTAAATGGTCATTGCATGTGAAAGTGTTGCAGCCCAACTTTATAGTGGAAAATAAAGGGAACTTTATTGTATATCACGGTGTGAACAGTGCTCATATTCTCAGAGAGTCTTGTGTCTTGTGTGTCCCTGTGTTTAGGTTTCAAGCTGAAGGACTTTTTGCAAGACAATGAGACCCTTTCGCACTTCCTGCACCACAACGCCTCACTTCCTCATCATGCTATGAAGCAGATAGTGGAGGCTGAGGTCAATCTGGAGAAGGTAATGAAATGCTTGTTGTTAATCCACATAATCAATAATAATACTACCTCCGCCATTATTCAGCAAATGATAATTTCTTGATCATTTGTTGGTTTGATATTATATAACACAAAAACTGATTAATTGTTGTACATGAGATGATTCATATACATGTGGGGATGCTGATTGTTACAGGCCTCCACCAGTATCAGATGCTCATTTTGCCGATAGCAGACAGCAGTGCAGTATTATTTTATATGCAGCCTTTTATTTAGTCCCTTTCATAAGATAATCATACTCCCTTGGCCACAGTGCGCTCACATAAATCCAGTGACCTTGGCTTGACAGCATCTGTTGGCCCACAGGATTTGGATGTGGCACAGCTAAGCCCTTAATATCCAACAGAAACAACCACCCCCCAACCTCTCTTCTGTTTCTTCCTTATATTCCTGTCCCACAATAAGAAAATGTTATTCTCTTTTGAAATATATGTTTCATTGCTCTGTGTTGACTCTTCCTTTTCATGTTTTTTTTTTCATATCTGACATGAGGACATGTTTCACAGAAAGTCCCACACACAAACATCTCATTCAAATCAGGTTTATGATAACCCAATATGACACAAATATTGACACATTCCGCTACATAGACCCATCTCAACAACAACTCCCACCCGACCCACTACATTGTCCCCGCTTTGCAGTTGGAGGGCTGGTGTCACATGACTGCTCTTCTCCCCTCCTCCCTTCCCCCTTTTTCTCCTCACGTGCAGTGACAGAGGCTCAAAGACAAACTCACGTTACACCATCACATTCACTTCTACCATCCGTTTTTCTAAGACTTATCGATCAGACAGGACAGATTTCCGTTAGGACAGTAATTAAAAGAGGGGAGTGAAAATAAAGAAAAGCTAATTGTAGCTGTGCCTCTTGTTATATGAAACATTTTGTCACATGTTATGACAGGATTAAGATCCATGTGGGCAAACACATACAAATCATCATAAATATCTTTTCAGAGAATGTAGATTTTGACTCATATAAGACATTTCTCCTCCAGGCTAACTGTCCTAAGCTCTGATGTGTTTCTAATGCAAAGATTACCAGCTATGTGTGTGTGTGTGTCTGACAAACATGACAGCATAACAAGGACTGGTCAAGGTCATCTAGATGACAAATCATGTGCCTCACACTCTGTCTCTCTCACTTAAACACGAACGAGATGGCGCTCTATGAACATCTTGACTCAGAGCAGAGCTTCTGTCCAGTCCTTGAATGCTCTGATGTCCCAGAAAAGGACGTTATGTTACTGCAAGGACGCAGCTGTGCTTCCTCTTCCAAATAATGCGTTAAATCTTTTTTTTTTTTTTTTAAAGATGGGAGAGAAGCTTGTTTTGTAGAAATTAATCTAAAATATGGCACTTTTTAAAATCACCAGATGAGTCTTTTAGAGTGGGGTTTTATGAAACTCCTTTAGTGATATCTTCCTGAGCCCATTGTTTTGTTCTCATTTAATGTTTTAGGAATCTAACATTTTTGGACTGAT
>JAOWBC010001255.1:18843426-18866413 GCA_028566105.1 Hypoplectrus providencianus | reverse complement strand
ACACACACACACACACACAGTTCTCTGTGTGGGAAAGATCAGGAAGGATACGGTTTGATGTGGCTGCAGGCTTAGCTGCAAGGCAACCGCATACAGAACGATCTCAGGGAGTACTTGTGTGTGTGTCAGTGATTCGAGACGCAACAGTTCTCTCAGTCTCACTTTCGCTTTTTTGGAAAACAGTGTTGGATATCTTGTTGAAGGGCAGTGTAGGAATTACAAGCCATAGACTGGACACTTTACACAGTAAACAGAGAAAAAAGTGTTGTTTGTCTTGAAAACAGTCGTGCATGTCTGTTAGTTACTGTGTTTGTGCGTGCATGTGAGTTTATATGTTAATGAGTGTGCTTTGTGGCATAATAGTGCTCTACTTGTGGAGCCTGCGGAGGTTTGCCTATTAGGAGAGCGACCGATAGTAACCTCTCTTTGTTCTTGCGCTTGCTGCATTCATTTCCAGCTCCTGCTACAACCTCCTCTCTTTCTTTCCCTCTTTCTTTCTTTGTCCCTGTCTTTCTTTCAGTCACCTATCTCTGACCTCCTCCATATTCACCTCAGGAAAAGGTGTGATTTCTTTCAGCCCCCATCCCTCACACTTAGAGCTCTAGCTTATCACAAGCCCAAGTCAAGCAACCTCCTACGGTTCACACTTGGTAAACAATAGCTCCCCTCTTCTTCCTCCCTTTTCTTTGTTTTTACTGGCATCAGAAACCCCTCCTTTCATTCCTTCCCCTATCACGAGTTGGTGACATAATTGCATGTGCACTTGACCATTTTGGGGACATTAACAGGGAACTAGTGGCGACTTGTCTCTTGAACTGTAGTAACCTCTTTGTGAATCAAAATGAACTCACCGCTCCTTTCAGCCTGTTTATTCATAGCTGATTTTGAAAGGCTGTCAAGAACAGTTTCCTTGGAGACAGGAAGAATATGTTTTGTCATCTTGCTGAACATGTTTTATTTTAAAGTTATTACATATTTTGTGTAAAGGCAATACCAGTACTTTTACTTAAGTAACTCAAGATCTGAATACTTCTTCCACCACTGCTGAATTTCAGCTTTGACAATTTTGGCCAAAGAAGCAGCTGCACAGTACAGATGTAAACCTTCAAACACCAGTGAATACAGGACTATATTAACATTTAAAGAAAGTCCACACACCTACATTATCATAGATGGTTGTTATATAACCAACTGAAAGTAAAACGCCAAATGACGTATTATATTCTATCTCCTATTATCTCTCCTCTACACACACACACACACACACACACACACACACACGCACACACACACACACACACAGACACGCACACACACACAAACACACACAAGTGCAGCAAGATATGACTGGTAACAGCAGTTAAATTTATCTTGGTCAGGCAGACATTAAGTGATAAGTGTCTCCACCCCACAGTGCACCACTTGACTTCCCTGTCTAAATACCACTTATAGTGCACTTGATAACCTTTAATTCCTTCAAAACCCACAGCATCACACAAAGGCACACACACACACACACACACACACCCAGAGGGGGTTCATAGACACATGAACCATTACATTGGAGATGTGGACATATACATTTTACTTTGCACGCAATGAGAATGTTTGAAAGACATGTGAGATTCCCTGAAGGGAGAAGGATGTACAGTACCCACACAAGTTTGAACATGGATGATAATATTCTGTACATTCAGGGAAGACATGAACAGTTACAAAAAGTCATGCTCTCTTGCTGGAGGCTGATTTTTGACATTGACTATCATTATTTTCTATAAATGTTCAGTATATGACAGGTGGTGACAGTTTTACAGTTTGTTCTTGGAAACAAGGTATTCATTTTGAAAAAACATACATATTTCTGTGATAGGATTACATAAGCCAGTAGATTGGTCAGCCTCTACCTAGAATGCTATATTTACTCAAATGCTCATAACCATCATCATTTTAATAATATTTGTGACATTAAATATTTTTATTAATACTTAGTATTTTTGTTTGTGTCTGTCCCTCCAGCTTGCCAGTATGAAGAGTTGGAAGGACATGCGTAAGGAGATCCTGTATTTAACTGCCAATGCCACAGGCTCTCCAAATCAGATGTACCAGGCTGTGTCACGTATCGTCTGCGGACACCCTGAGGGAGGTGGCCTTAAAATCAAGTCTCTCAATTGGTATGAAGATAACAACTACAAGGCCTTATTTGGAAACCATGGCAATGACAGCGACAATGAACCCCTCTCTGCTTATGACAACTCTTCCAGTAAGTGTCCAAAATAAAAAACTTTATGAAAAAAGCCTAAATCTTTTAGTCCTTGTCGGTCATTTCGTAAAGGGGACAAACAAGGTTCAAGACTAAAAAAATTATTTATTTTTTTTCAGCTCCCTATTGCAACAACATGATGCGGGGCCTGGAGTCCAGCCCCATTTCCAGGATGATCTGGAGAGCTCTGAAGCCACTGCTTATGGGGAAGATCCTGTACACCCCAGACACTCCAGCCACACAGAGAATTATCCACGAGGTACAAAAACAACCCCTTACATCCATGTACACACCCATCTCAATCATTAATGAAGCACCATTCAGTGTGACTGAGTGTGTTTGTGTGTGTTGCAGGTTAATAAAACCTTCCAGGAGCTTGGCGTGCTCAGAGACCTTGGAGGTATGTGGGAGGAGATGAGGCCCAAAGTTTGGAACTTCATGGAGAACAGTGAGGAAATGGACTTGGTCAGGGTGAGTTCTGCCAACACACACGTAAACACACATCAAAACTCTTCCTGTTTACATAAGGGGTTTGAAGACAACAATCTCTGCATCTCTTACACTCAAATATGTGTCTGATGTTGCTTCCAAAGAAAGCAATCTGTTGCCTCTGTAGAGGTAGAGGTTCTGTAGAGTAACTGCTGTCAATGTTGTGTCTATAAAGAAAAAATGACCCCAGATGACACATGCTTGTTTATCCTTGAGTCTTCTTGGGTTGATAAAAATACTTTGTAACATGAGAATAAGGTCAGAGTCTAAGAGATCTCACAGAAAGATAATTAACCTTAAAGGACCAAAACATTGAGGTCAACCATTAATCTCTCTCAACATCAAAGTATTGTAGAATTTTCTTTTGGCCTAATTTAAAACATTTGTTATACTCAGATCAAATCACACAGAGACAAGTACACAAAGTGTTGACTTTTCAAGTACACAGGATTGTTGTATCAAATGTGAACAAATGATCATGTATCCCATGGGAAATGGGTCATAACATGGCTGCTTTTAGCTTGTTTTTATTACCAGTTTTTAACAGACAGGGACCTCTAACAGAACCAGGCTCCGCATTTCTTATGTAAATAATATAAGCGCCACTTCCACCTAGTGGCCAAAGGTGATACTGTAAAATAACTTCACACTAAAGATATTGGCTAAAAGCATTGGGTCTAACTTGAGAGTCAAAAACTTTGAGTAGCAATTAAAAGCATATGGAAAACATGAAAACAGAGAACTTTGTCAGAAAATATGTTTGTCATTGATAAACAACCCTTTAAGGTTGTTTCAACTATTCTGCATGATATGAATGAAGTGCTTAAATATGGTTGTATTTTGAATAATATTTGATAAGATAAATGTCTTTACTTTTTTTATCCAGTGTCTGTCATGAATCCCTTTTCTTTGCCTCGGCAATAGGAAAATGGTTTTAATGACAGATATTATATTTGATAACAGCCTGGAACAGGAGCAACATAAGCACTCAGGACAGTAAAATAGGTCACACACACAAATACTCAAACATACAGCAGAAATAAAGGTCACAAAAACAACAAAAAAAGCCCGAAGGCATACAGCAGCTGTTTAGTTGTTTGTTTTTCCTCTGTTGTCATAAATTTTACTGGACAGGAAAAAAGTAGGTTAATAAGGAATGTCTTATGACAGGAGCACTCAGAGCCACCTGTAAATGTTTATATGTATCCTCAGTAATATTCTAGGTTTCTCTTTATCATAAAACCTTATTCACTCTACAATAAACAAAATAAACCTTCCTTTTTGCAGACTCTGCTCCAGAACAATGCCAGTGCTGCGTTCTTTAATGCCCAGCTAGGTGGGACGGACTGGCGTGTGTCAGATGTGTCAGCCTTCCTTTCTAAGGTCTCAGAAGATCAAAGACCTGCTGGATCCGCCTATACCTGGAGAGAGGTCTTCAATGAAACCGACCAGGCCATACAGACCATCTCACGCTTCATGGAGGTTGGTATAGGGCTGAATGCATTGGACCAAATCACATAACTATAAAAAAAAAAAAAAAAGAAATGAAAAGGCAGAAAACATATTCAGCACTTAAAATGCAACTTTTGACCTCAAATATCGAAAATGTAGGCTGGAGTTGGATGTTTTCACGTGACTAGTGGAGACGAGCAATTGTTTTGCTGTGTCTTCAGGGACACTGCCAATAAATCCATATTTGAATGGGGCCTACGTTGTGTCTGTAAAACAGCTGTTATCAGGTATTTTCCATGTAGGTCAAGATGCAAAGGAAACCCAGTTGGGGACTAGGTCAGAAAGTAATTGCACATTTAGGTCATCACATAACAAAATCTTTAACGTCTTCTAATGTTGTTTAATTCACTTTGAGCTACATTTAGATCCTGGCAGAGCTATTAAATGCATGAAATCAAATGTTCTTCTCCCTTCCTTCCATCACCAAATCAAATCATGTCATGTTGAGTGTGTCACTGCTCTCTGTTTCTGCGTATTGGGTCAGTAAGTTGCATCCAGGCCTTAGCGACAAACAAACACTCTCTGCTCCTGCCAAATGTTAATCAATATTTGTGACCTAGTGAATTGTTGTCTCACTTATTTGTGTCAGGGTTTGTCTTCATAGATATATATTTAATATTAACACTGAGGTGGCTCAAAGAGAAATGTGATCTACCTCTAATATATATTGATGCAATATACAATGGTCAGATAAGTTACAATGTTTTTCATTACAAAAACAAATGAGGGCCCTTTCTTGCAGATCTTTCCCTCTGTCTCACTGTTTCACTCTTCCATCGACCTCTTTTTAAATGACCAAAGAAAATCTTTTTAAAAAGTATGTCCACCACTGCATCTACATAAAACCATCACATCTTTAACTATGTAGTAACACTGTGAACAGCCCACTGACCTACTGAATCTGTCTCCCCCTTTAAGGAGATCATATAACATGTTTAACACGGCTCACAACAAAAACTATGTCAATGCCTTGCACAACCATAAAAGCCTGGAATGCCTGAAGCATTAAGAGTGCTCATCATGTCTTGAACTGATTTCTCACACAGGATGAAATTACAATGTATACGTCAGCTTGTGACGGC
Source organism: Hypoplectrus providencianus (assembly GCA_028566105.1). NCBI lineage: Eukaryota > Metazoa > Chordata > Actinopteri > Perciformes > Serranidae > Hypoplectrus > Hypoplectrus providencianus. The sequence goes on along the minus strand of JAOWBC010001255.1, from coordinate 18,861,070 downwards.
TATGTGAGAGGCTTAGCTCAGGTCTCAACAAATCCCCCTAACAATCCGAGTGTGGTCACTCAGTGCATAAGCTCATGAGTTTGTGTTGTAAGCTATAGAGTTTATTGTTGTTATCGACCTCTTGACAGTATTTGTGAGGAAAGCATGTGATTGTGTGAGCAGGTTTGGGGATATTGGATTGAACACCAAGGTGCAACCTTTAATGAGTTGAACCCATGAATACAATGTGAAGCATAGAAAGATGAAATTGTCTCAGTGTGGATCTGGTGTCAGAGTCAAATATGTCCCAACTTCTCTATCCCTCTCAGTGTGTGAATCTGGACAAGCTTGAACCAGTTGCTAATGAGGAGAGGTTGGTCAACAAGTCCATGGGTCTTCTGAACAACCAGAAGTTCTGGGCTGGGATCGTGTTTCCTGACATCGCACAGACCAACAGCACTGACTTGCCTCCCAATGTCAACTATAAGATCCGCATGGACATTGATAATGTAGAGAGGACAAACAAAATTAAGGATGGGTAAGAAATGGCACCCAACCATTATTGTAATTGCAGATTTTTATGTTTTTGTAAGCTTACTGACTTGAATCTTATTCTGCAGCTATTGGGACCCTGGTCCCAGGGCTGACCCCTTTGAGGACCTTCGTTACGTCTGGGGTGGATTTTCTTACCTGCAGGACGTCATTGAGCATGGAATCATTAGAGCCATTACCGGCACAAAAGAGAAGACAGGAATCTACATTCAGCAGATGCCCTACCCATGTTATGTTGATGACATGTAAGGGACCACTGTGCAAAGTAGGAAACAGACTGCACCTTTCTCTGTAGACTGTGTACTTAAAAATACATTTTTCCCTTTTTCAGTTTCCTGCGGGTGATGAGTCGGTCAATGCCTCTCTTTATGACCCTTGCCTGGATGTACTCAGTAGCCATTATCATCAAGGGCGTGGTGTACGAGAAGGAGGCGCGGCTCAAAGAGACCATGAGGATCATGGGACTGAACAACGGCATCCTGTGGCTCAGCTGGTTCATCAGCAGTTTAATCCCGCTGCTGATCAGCGCCGGCTTGTTGGTGATGTTACTGAAGGTTTGTGTTGCCATAGGCACACATATATATGTTCATACACTTTGTCATGGTGCAAGAATGTCAGCAAATTTTAGAAAACAAGTGAACACACTCACACTGATCAGTGCTGATGTTTATATTCAACATCTAACTTGATTATCTGTTTTTCCATGATCACAACACTTCTTTGTCCTGAAATGTCATCAAATTGTGGGAAACAAGTGATGTCATTCTGCTGTAACCAGGAAAGCATCTGATTTTCTTTGGCATTCTTTCCTCTGTCACCCTTCTCAGATGGGAAACCTGCTGCCTTACAGTGACCCAGGCGTGGTGTTTCTTTTCCTCGGATCCTTTGGTGTTGTGACCATCATGCAGTGTTTCCTCATCAGCACCCTGTTCTCTCGTGCCAACTTGGCAGCTGCCTGCGGTGGCATTATATACTTCACACTCTACCTGCCCTATGTGCTCTGTGTCGCCTGGCAAGACTACGTGGGCTTTGGAGCCAAAATTGTTGTGGTGTGTGGATGAATTCAATAATACACATAAGAATACAGTGCTTTGTATACCAAGTTATTTTTGTTTTCTCACTGCTAAACTCTGACTTCTCTGTTCGTCTCACAGAGTTTGCTGTCTCCTGTGGCTTTTGGTTTTGGCTGTGAGTACTTTGCCCTGTTTGAAGAGCAAGGAGTGGGTATCCAGTGGTCAAACCTGCTGGCCAGCCCACTGGAGGAAGACAGCTACAACCTGACCACCTCCATCTGCCTCATGCTGTTTGATGCAGTGCTCTACGGAATAATGACCTGGTACATTGAAGCAGTTTTCCCTGGTGAGTTGTGGTTACAGTTTATGCCCGTGTTTTGTTTTGTTTTTCATAAAGTGAAAATCCCCCTTGAAGTTGTACAGTAAAATAGTTAGGATTGCTTCTGTTGAACAGTACTAAAAACAAAATAATCACTTCATTCCAGGTCAGTATGGGATCCCCAGGCCGTGGTATTTCCCTTTCACAAGGACATACTGGTGTGGAGAGAAAGAGAACAACAACATCTCCACCCCTCTGTCAAAGAAGGGCAATGCTGATGGTATAAGCCATTATTCTTATTATTAATTGTATATAATAATGTATTCAGATGTATTATATCACAAATAAAGGCAAAATATGAGCAAAATTTGCTTTTTGTTTAAGTCAAAACTAAAATATGTTTTAATAAGTATGAGTTAAAAAATGTCCCTTTTAAAGTGCAGATGGATGCTTCTTCTCTTTCATGTGTCATTTCAAATTGCAGCTTTTGTCATTGTTAAAATGCTTCTTTCCTTGTCTTCATTTTATCCACAGCTGTTTGTATTGAGGAGGAGCCGAGCCACATCGAGCCCGGTGTTTACATCGAGAATCTGGTGAAGGTTTACAGCCATGGAAACAAGCTGGCTGTGGACGGACTGAGCCTCAGGTTCTATAAAGGACAGATCACCTCCTTCCTCGGCCACAACGGAGCTGGCAAGACCACAACTATGTAAGATAATACACACCATTATCTGCATAGAGCGTCTGCAAATAGATTTTGAAAGCGGAAATTGATGACTGTCTTTCTGATAGGTCAATCCTGACTGGGTTGTTTCCACCAACATCTGGCACAGCCTATATTCACGGCAAGGACATCCGCAGTGAACTCAGCACCATCCGGCAGAATCTGGGTGTCTGTCCCCAGCACAACGTGCTGTTCAGCATGTACGTATACAACAACAACAAACTGAGATCTTTGAACACTTGCAGCCGCTTATGTTTTGGTAATTTTGTGATTTGTTTGTTTGCTGCAATCCAGGCTGACGGTGGAGGAACACATTTGGTTCTATGCCCGTCTTAAGGGGCTGCCAGAAGAGAAGGTGAAGGCTGAGATGGAACAAATTGTGAATGATGTCGGACTGCCTCACAAACGAACATCCCGCACAAGCGCTCTGTCCGGTCAGTTTGATAAATATTATTTATCCTAATATTGCTAGTTCCTGAAGTAATACTAATTGACCTTGTTTTTCTTGTGTATTCTAACTTTTTGTCGCTGTTGTCTTTGTAGGAGGCATGCAGAGGAAGCTCTCAGTGGCTCTGGCTTTTGTTGGAGGTTCAAAGGTTGTGATCCTGGATGAACCCACAGCTGGGGTCGATCCCTATGCACGCAGAGGCATCTGGGACCTGCTTCTCAAATACAGACAAGGTAAAATCAACTCATAGTTTTTGCTTAGTCAGTAACAGAAATATTGATTATCGTCCATAACTTCATAAGCAATCTTGTAGTGTCTAAGCCTAATATGTTTGTCTCTCTGTCCCTCTGTCAGGCCGAACCATCATCCTCTCCACTCACCACATGGATGAAGCTGACATTCTGGGAGACCGCATTGCCATCATTTCCCATGGCAAGCTATGCTGCGTGGGTTCTTCCCTATTTCTGAAAACCCAGCTGGGCACAGGCTACTACCTGACGCTGGTCAAGAGAGACTACGATCTGACACTACAGTCCTGCAGGAATTCGGCAAGCACCGTCTCCTACAGCAAAAAGACAGAGAAGGTAAGAGAGACATGAGAGAGAAAACATATAAATAAAAGAAGCAAGAGATGTTGTATGACTTCAACAAAAGTGCAAAAACTGATTTTTTTTTAAACATTTAACCTTGGTTGTCTTCTGTTCAGGAGGACAGTGTATCAGAGAGCAGTTCAGATGCCGGTCTGGGCAGCGAACCAGAGAGTGAAACCACCACTATTGGTAAGAACGGACCATTGGTTCATTTAAAGACAGGCAACTATAAAAATCAAATTAACTTTACAAAGCAGTCAATACTTTGATTTTTTATAATTCCCTTTCACCTACATCTTTCTCTTCCCTCCAGATGTGTCCCTCATTTCCAACGTGATATTCAAACATGTCCCTGAGGCTCGTATGGTTGAGGACCTTGGCCATGAAATCACCTATGTGTTGCCTTACCAGTCAGCTAAAGACGGAGCATTTGTTGAGCTTTTCCACGAGCTGGATGACCGTCTCACTGACCTGGGAATATCCAGCTATGGAATATCTGATACCACCCTGGAAGAGGTGAGGAGTAGTAAAGATGATACACAGTACAATGAAAACTGATGTAAAATACTTGAAATATTTTTATTTGTATATGCCCTTGTACTCTCGCCCATGACTTATTTTTGTGCATTCCAACTTTACAGATTTTCTTAAAAGTGGCTGAGGACAGTGGGGTTGATTCTGTTGAGCTTTCAGGTGAGTTCTATGAACCCTAACCCTAACCCTCATTAACATTATTACACTCTTGTTTTGAACCTATAATAGTTTATAACAATATGTAAAACCTTCATGTGGCTTTAGATGGAGTTGTCCCAACCAGGATTCGTCGCCATCATGCATTTGGAGACCACCAGAGCTGCCTGAAGCCTTTCACTGAGGATGACTTTGACTTCAACGACTCTGAAGGTGACCCAGGTAGAACTGCACTACCCAGCATGCAGTGCAAAGATAGCAATACTTTTATTGCTATCATTGCTTTCTCGTTTTATTTGCACTCCAAGTTATAATTCATCAGAAATATTAATAGAAAATTAGGAAAGTGCAGTTTATGTTATTAAAAAAATCAATTTTACGTTTCCTATTAAGCAACATTTCAAAATCTGGACCCGGACAAGACAAGTTTGCTCATATGTGTCATGTCGTCTGTGTTCAGAATCCCGTGAGACTGACTGGCTCAGTGGAACAGATGGCAAAGGTTCATACCAGGTCAAAGGCTGGAGTCTGAAGCGACAGCAGTTTGTTGCACTACTCTGGAAACGATTCCTCTACGCTCGGCGCTCCAGGAAAGGCTTCTTTGCCCAGGTATGCTGATGCTTTATTTTCATATAAATATATCATAAATATAAAAAATAAGTCAACAAATGTCTTTCTACCTTTTTCTAGCAGTTCCTAACCAATTAGATCAAGGGTTTTTGAGGGTTGTCAGATTTTAAGTATGTACATTGTAATGATTTGTGATGGTGGTTTTTTTCAGATCGTCCTCCCCGCAGTGTTCGTGTGCATTGCTCTCGTGTTCAGTTTGATTGTCCCTCCATTTGGAAAGTATCCAAGTCTGGCTCTGGATCCTGGCATGTATGGAGAACAATTTACCTTCATCAGGTAAGATATCACTCTGTATATCTATATTAGATTTATACCTGAAATCATCACAGTTCCTCTGTTAAGTCTTGGACAAAATTATACTATATTAGATCAGATTAGATTTCCCTTTATTATTCCAACAATGGGGACATTTTCAGTGTTACAGCTGCATGTGGATAGCAAGGCAGAGAGGAGAAAAAAATTAAATTAATAATTAAATTAATAAAATGCGTTCCCGCTCATTCTTTACATTAAAAGCACTTAAAATAGCCTACATAAATAAACGTGTTATTTCCATTTACAAAGTGCTCAACTTATTAAATATGTAGAAGATTACCTAACTGCACTCAGGGTTGAATGTTACCTAACTGATGTGTTTTAAGCTCACCAGCTTAGAGTGATGACGACTGCACTGAGCTGACAAAGGAATTTCATTTCATTTCATTTTACTACTATAAAGTTGGGACTGAGGACTACTATCAAATTATGCTCTGTGTCTTTGTAGTAATGACTTCCCTGAGGACCCTCACATCAACAAGCTATTGGGAGCTCTGACAGAAAAGCCAGGATTTGGAACTCGCTGCATGAAAGGACAACCCATAACGTGAGTCAACAGAAGAAAAATTAACACATTCAGGAAAATATGCAGTAGCTCTACATGCTGTTTTAGCACAAACACAAATACATTTTTCTGCAAGTAAGCAAAAAGTGAAGATTTGTATCTTTTCTTATATCTGTGCTTCAGGGACATTCCCTGCACTTCAGTTGAAGACGAGTGGTCAGTCCCGAGGGTTTCTCAAAGTGTGATGGATATGTTCGACAAAGGCAACTGGTCCATGGAGAACCCTTCTCCTCTGTGTGAGTGCAGCTGTGGAGGACGCAAAAGGATGCTTCCTGAGTGCCCCGCTGGTGCTGGGGGACTTCCACCACCACAGGTTGGTCACAGCAATAACATAAAAAGTCTGCAATTACACAAGTTAAGACAGAGTACAAACACAAGGTAACAACAAGTGGTAATTAGATGTTTCGTCTGTTGGTGTATCCAGATGAAGATCAGTGAAACAGACACACTTCAGAATTTGACTGGCAGAAACGTCTCAGACTACCTGGTTAAAACCTACGCTCAGATCATTGGCAAGAGGTAACAGTCATCCTACATTTATGTGGCATTCTTAAATTGGTTTTAATCACTTCCTAAATGTATAATGTTTCATTAAACTTCAACTTTTTCAATTTTTCATCTCTTTCAGCCTGAAGAACAAGATTTGGGTCAACGAGTTCAGGTATATTATGCTTACATGATACTTCTTGAGTCATTTATCAATAACATTGTCAAGGATATCGACCTGAGTGTCTCTCTTCTATGTCCTCCAATCATATTAAAACAATTGTGTTCTACAGATATGGTGGATTCTCATTGGGCGCCAGGAGCTCTCAGCTTACATCCCACAAAGATGAAGTTGATGATGCAATTGCTCAACTGAAGAGACGTTTCCGTCTAGAGAGAGTAAGATATTTCATTACATTATCTTTATACAAACTACTTATTTGGTTGTTTTACTGCTGAGGTTTGAAGTAGTCATGGTTAGACACTAACTGCTGTACAGCCAGTCATTTCCACATGTTAATGTTCTTATAATTACATGTACAGTGGAGCAAGACTGCATAGACTTTCAGTGCAGATAATAATGCAGGTATGAACAGTGTCATTTGAGCCATGTGCTAAAGACCTTCTCCCTTTCCCACCCCCCAGGGAACTGCAGCAGATCGTTTCTTTCACAGTCTTTCCAGTTTTATCCAAGGATTGGATACCAAGAATAACGTCAAGGTTAGCACACACAGATACACACTCACACTGGTTATGCAACAACACGTGCCTCTGAAGGTTACCTTCAGGCTTTCCTCGTCAAATTCCTGAGCACAATATGCTTCATACACTCTGTTCATATTGTGTGATAGGTCCTTTCATGGCAAGCAGCATATCTTCACATTATATTTTTACATTTAAGGCATGCAGGTTTGATTTTATGCAGAGCAGCAAACTGAATGGGCTTTATTGCTAAATTGCTTTAGAATTATTACCACGAAAGTAAACCACAAGGGTGCAGAACTCATGGTGATACCCTATGTGACAATGTCAATAAAAGTAAGAAATAATTAGTTTATTCTATGCGTGACTCATATCATCTCCAGAATGTGCTAATTCGGCCCATGCACAACCCTCCAATGAGCTTCATTAAAATTGGCCTCAAACCTGTGCTGAATACATAACCTCCTAGAAGGAGGTAATAAAAGCAAGGGCTCAAGTAAAAACAGAGTAGAGAGGAAAATACACATTGAGATGATAGTTTTACGAGGCACTTTACAAAGACATATTGTAACATTTATACTGAGGCAGGTAATATGATACTCAGCTGATCACAAAGCTACTAATTCACCTCCCAGCTGCCTTGTATTTCTACTCATGTAACAGAAACAAACTGTCAATGTTTACAGATCTGGTTCAACAACAAGGGCTGGCACAGTATCGGTTCCTTCCTCAATGTGATGAACAATGGCATCCTGCGGGCAAGTCTAAAAGCCGGCCAAGACCCCACAAAGTTCGGCATCTCTGCATCAAATCACCCACTCAACCTCACCAAGGAACAGCTGTCACAGGTTGCATTGTAAGTATGAGTGTTAAAACGGGTAAGAAGTGATTGCATTTGTGTAACGTTTTCTCAGGGACTCTATCCTAACCACCTCTACCTTCTGTGCTTTGCTCGCAGGATGACAACATCAGTGGATGTGCTGGTTTCCATCTGCGTTATCTTCGCCATGTCCTTTGTCCCTGCCAGTTTTGTGGTCTTCCTCATCCAGGAGAGAGTGAACAAGGCCAAACACATGCAGTTCATCAGCGGAGTGCAGCCTTTCCTCTATTGGCTTGCCAACTTCGTCTGGGATATGGTAAGATATTTCAGTCAAACAGATTCCTCTCCAAATATATCAGAATATTATATCAGAGAATGATTTAGTTATTTCCTTCATAAAAAATGAGTGAACTAAACTAACTGAATCCCTTTTTTTCATGCACTTCCTCTCTTTCAGTGTAACTACATCGTCCCTGCCACACTGGTTATCATAATCTTCGTGTGTTTCCAACAAGACGCCTACGTCTCCTCCACCAATCTGCCTGTTCTGGCTCTGCTGCTGCTGCTCTACGGGTAACTTGACACAAACTACACCCTTACTGTCATTATTTTTTCTATTTCTCGAACCCCTTCTCATCTGAAATAATCCTTGTATCTCGTTTTCCAGATGGTCGATCACCCCCCTGATGTACCCGGCCTCATTCTTCTTTAAGATCCCCAGCACGGCCTACGTGGTTCTGACCAGCGTTAATATCCTGATCGGAATCAATGGCAGTGTGTCCACATTTGTACTGGAGCTTTTTGGAAGCAATGTAAATAATCTTACCAAGCCATTTGATCCAAATTGTCAGAGTAGCACTCGAGTTTTTGAATACAACATAAGAGAGGATTAACATTGAATGCTGTTCCCCTCACAGTTGAATATTTACCATTTCTTTTCACTTTATTTCTATCTAAGGAAATCGGTGGCATCAATGACATCCTGAAGAACGTGTTCCTCATCTTCCCTCACTTCTGTCTGGGCAGAGGACTGATTGACATGGTGAAGAATCAGGCCATGGCTGATGCTTTGGAGAGATTTGGTAAGAACAAAATAGAACTTTTACTGACAAATGTGTCCTTGTTTGTTTTAACCAGGGAAGTAATGTTTTCTGATTCTGCTTGTTTCTCTGTAGGTGAAAACCGGTTCCGCTCCCCTCTGGCCTGGGACATGGTGGGAAAAAATCTATTTGCAATGGCCATAGAGGGCGTGATCTTCTTCTGCATCACTGTCCTCATTCAGTACCACTTCTGCTTCAAGGCCAGGTAGCTGAAACCCTCAATACACATGTGATCAGTCAGAATGTAACACACTAAATGAAACTGCTTCTCTAAAATGGCGTGCTGACTGCCATCTACTGTTGTTAGTACCCTGACGTGGGATGAGGACGTCATACAACCCTACTTAAATGAAACCGACTATCCCTTAAAATTAGAAAAAGAAAATCACCCCTCCACAGTGTCCATAAGTCAGGCTATACAACACAAAAGAATTATTTGGATTTGAATTCCCCCTGAGTGAGTCTGTACCCTGAGTCTGACCTCTCCCCTATTTTTCCCTGTGACCTTTCAGATCATCCACCAGTCATCTGAAGCCTATTGGAGAAGAAGACGAGGATGTGGCCAGAGAGCGCCAGAGGATCTTAAGTGGAGGAGGACAGTCTGACATCCTGGAGCTCAGACAGCTCACCAAGATTTACAAGAGGAAGCAGAAGCCAGCAGTGGACCGACTGTGTGTTGGCATCCCCCCTGGAGAGGTATGATACAAACAGCATAACCATATGAGGAGAAAAATATTCTTGTAAAATGTTGGTACAGCAAACAGCTGATACAATAAATGTTTCTAATTAGGAAAGACTCTCTGTATTTCTGTGAAAGAAAAAACAAGGTTTCCAAATGCTGACTCTTCTCTCTCTCTCTGTCCCTGCAGTGCTTTGGTCTGCTGGGGGTGAATGGTGCAGGGAAAACCAGCACCTTTAAAATGCTCACTGGAGACTCTGTGGTCACAAGTGGAGAGGCCTACCTGGCAGGCAAGAGGTAAGACTCATCATACCTCAAAATATATAAATAATCTAAACATCATTAAACTAATTCCTATCAACTTTTTTGAGCCTGCCTCACTGACAGTAAGATATCATTTGAATTGATAAAGTCATTTATGGCACTGAAATGACTATTTAATCAAGGCACAATAAAGAAAACATTCTCCACTCATTCTGAGATAATGAATTGAAGCAAAGTCTTTAAATTAGCTGATTTTCCAAGGGAATTAAATTAACTTCTGTGTCATTTGTGAGAAAACATTCAACACATGTCTACAAACTGTTTAGACTGCAACAGATTTTTTGTTTTGTTTTTTTCTTTCTGTGATACTTAAATGTGCTCCTCTTTCTTCCCACTTCAGTGTAAACACAGAGATAGACGAGGTGCATCAGAACATGGGTTACTGCCCTCAGTTTGACGCCATCAACGACCTGCTGACCGGCAGAGAGCACCTTGAGTTTTATGCCATCCTCAGAGGAGTGCCCGAGAAGGAAGTGTGTGAGGTAAGCAACACACAAAACACACGAGGACACATACATGGACATGGACTCTATTCACTGAAACATTATGTAATGGTATTTTTATGTCTGAATTGGACTTGTTTTTCTGTTTTTGGAGTGTTACTTTTCTGTCTTTGTACATTCAGACTCTATTCGTCAACTGTTAGTCATTTTGTATCTACATGAAAAAAGAAAATGGTTGACGCTCTTGAAACCTTTATCCTATCCACTAGGTGGCAGAGTGGGGCATCCGCAAGCTGGGCCTGGTCAAATATGTGGACAAGTCAGCAGGCAGTTACAGTGGAGGAAACATGAGGAAACTGTCGACTGCCATCGCGCTCATAGGAGGCCCACCTGTAGTCTTCCTGGTCAGTGGAACCCATTCAATCTAAATACTCCTGAATCCTCCACCAAAAGATTTGTTTGTTGAAGTGTTGTGTTTAGCAGCAGCTAATAATCTGTTATTTCACATTCACAGGATGAACCAACAACAGGCATGGACCCTAAAGCACGCCGTGCTCTGTGGAACGCAATCCTGAGCATCATCAAAGAGGGACGATCTGTAGTCCTCACCTCTCACAGGTAAGACTTCTGAATTATCTCATCAAATAACTCAACTGCATTTTTTTTTCCTTTGTTGTTGTTGTTTTTTTACCTCAGTAACACTGAGCCCATCCTGATGAATTCCTGTGTGTTTTGCAGCATGGAGGAGTGTGAAGCACTTTGCACCAGAATGGCCATCATGGTCAACGGCAGGTTCCGCTGTCTGGGCAGTGTGCAGCATCTCAAAAACAGGTTAGAAACATATCAGATTTACATTACACAAAAGCTCACGATTCAGTGTGAGAAATGAGGGCAAGAATCATAATTATTATTATTTAACATGATTATATAAACATCCTGCATTGATATGAAAGAAAAGCTCTTGTTAAAAGGGAATTCTTGAACTTTTATATAATCAAATTAAAATTAGATAAATAGAAAAATAAAGAAATGATATAAAAATCAATTTGATTGGTATATTCCAGATGTTTTCAAGGCAGTTCAGCAGAACTAAATGTGTGCTTTTACATTCATCTCAGGTTTGGTGACGGCTACACCATCATCCTGCGGGTGGCCGGCCCAGACCCAGACCTGCGGCCGGTGATGGAGTTCATCGAGCAGGAACTGCCAGGCAGCACACTAAAGGAGAAACACCGTAATATGCTGCAGTACCAGCTGCCCTCCTCCCTCACCTCCCTCGCCCGCATCTTCTCCCTGCTCTCTAAGAACAAGGACGTCCTCAGCATAGAGGACTACTCCGTCTCACAGACAACTCTAGACCAAGTAAGACAGCACAACCAACTTTCTGATCTTAGCCTGATTTTGACATTAGTTTTGGCTAAGTCTGATTTCTCCTTCCTCTTCTTTTCTCTCCTGCAGGTGTTTGTAAACTTTGCCAAGGACCAAAGTGATGAGGACCATTTGAAAGACGCCCATCTCAACAAACGGGACGCTGTGGTGGTGGACATTTCCCAGCTAAACTCTTTCCTCACGGACAACTCAACCAGGGAGAGCTGTGTCTGATTCCACAACATACCATCAGTGGGAGCTACAGCCTCCCTCCCCCAACCCAGAAAATATGGACCACTACCCTGCAGGGGGAGATGAACTATGTTCTTTATTTTTTATTTCTATTTTTTAGTATTTTTTAATTGTTATCATTTCTCAGTGGGCCTGCACTTCAGCGCACAGCCTCTTGAAAAGGCAGAGACTGCAGGTATCGTCACACTGACACAATGAAAACTCAATGCAAATCAATGCAAGAAATATACATAAATATATTTAATATGAGAAGATATTCCTGTGAGGGTTGGAGACCGGTGCTTCTCCTTCACGAGACAGAAAGAAAGACTGAGACACTTGAAGCGACAGCAGGATTATGATGCTGCGTCGACTGGAAAGCTTGTAGCCTTGCTACTCCCTCATTGGACACTGCAACGGGGATGATGGAAGGAAATATCTTTAGTTTTTAATCCCCGTTCCTAAAGTAGTTAGCAGTAGTCAGTGGGACTGTGTATGTGCTGCTCTGTACCGTGAACTCACGACAGCGTTAAAGAAAAAGAAAATCAGATCATTCACTGCCAACTGCTAAAAGACGGGCTGACTACTTTTTTATTCAGGGTCAAACCTCTCTCCATCTCTTTGTTACCAAGCATAGTTTTATCATGCAAATTATGGTTGTAAGAAAAGCATTTACAATCCAATTGATTTCCATTACAATCGTGCAACATGTTCATTTTTACTAATTAGATTTTCTAAAGATATTTTCATTCTAATAGACAAACTTAACATTTATGGATTTTCTTATTATTTTCTTTGTCTGGATAATAATTAGATTGATAACCAAGCTGTCTTTTTTATTTGTTGTTTTATGTGTCCTTGACATTGTCCAGCACAGTGCCTATACTGTATCATGATGGAGAGAGAAATCTGAGCACTCCATTATAAACAACAACAATGTATGTAGGCAACCCAGGAATGTATAAGACAGAAACCAACATCAAAGCACAAAACAAGGGGCTTTTTGTGAAGTTGATGGATGAAACTTGACTGTTTTTTTAATGTCTCCTTCATTGTCAAAATCCAACAAAAAAAATCTTGTGGTTGCTTGATGTCTGTACAATATGTGCAGTCCGCTATACTGGCTTGTTTTTACTCGCCCTGCTCTCTTCAAAAGAACTGAAGGTGAATCAGAGAAAACGCAGGATCACCCTGGGGAAACTTCAAGAGAATGTTAAAGATTGCTAAAGAGTTTGGACTGTTTTTGTTGAAAGTTCAATGGAAATATATACTGCATGCTTTCCACTGGGCCACACACCTGGACTATCAGCACTTCTCTGTGTGTGTGCTGAAGCAGCATGCCGTCAGATCAGCTTGAAAAAGGACTGGAGACGACTGAACTGTGCTTCATTTTTGTGGGATTACTGGCACATATGTAAATGTGGAGTCTAAATCCAAAATTCCTATGTAAGAAAAAGAGGAAATCTGTATCAAATGTGATTAAGGGCAATGAGTGAATCAGATGAAAATGTCCCAGTTGCTCTCATACGTGGAGGAGACAGTTTCACGGCTGCTCTGCCTGCATGAGACCCAAAGATGGTGGCTCCTCCAGATCTGTGTGCTTCAACACGCGCCTGTGTGAGCGCACGACGGGAGCGTTTGACACCTGAGCCAGTGCCGATGTGGATATTATGTACAGTAGCAATGTTGTGATGTCAAGTCAGAAAAATGTTACCAGTGGAGTGAACAAACAGTATCTGTGCCAAATGGAGCTGAATATATGTCTTCGATCAACCAGCATAACATGGAGGAGGCAACTGTTTTGTAAAATCTTTTTCAGTTCTTTCTTCATTGTCAGCAGCTCAAAACAAAAAGCACATATTATGTGAAGTGTGTGCTTCCTCTTTCAGTCTCCATCATTTTTTTTTTATCTCTTAGTCATGTTGCCAAATTCTAATCTTCCTGTCTGTCCTCATTAATAAGCTGCCACATTCAAATTAACTGAACTGTCAGTAACTCGACTGTTGAGACATGAGGTTGAGCCGCCTCACTTAAAATTATGTTTCCAGACTAAACAAACAGGGACCATGTGAGATAGAGTTGTGCTTGTAATGCTTTATAGTCCAAAAATTGCATCCAGGGTTTAAATTAATGGCAGATTGTCATTACGGGTTCTCTGTGTCATATCAGATCTTGGAACGCACCAAAACCCTCAGTTAAATGTGAGCACTTTATAGACTTCATAGCCTGTTGTGTCAAAGACGTAGGAGTAGAGATTCAGATGTTTAACAGCAAATCTCTGCACTGGAACGCAGGTTTAATTCAGACAAAATGAAGCTACACCACTGCATTGAAACATGGGGTTGAAACTTGACGAAGGCTTACATGTGACCGAAAGAAACGAGTGAAATTGTGCATAGCAGATAAAGAGGGACACGCAGGACAGAGCGGTGGTGATTTTTCTCTTCTTGTGCTCAATATTATTATTTGTTTACATTTTTAAGTATTAAACGGCTGTTTGAGTCTGTTACGCATTGTGTATAGTTACTCTTTACATTAATAAAAACAAAAAATTCATACATTTTGAAAAAAAAAAACCTGATTCCTGATTGATTACTTTGCATTTTGTTTGTCTGGTTGTGTTGTGTCGAATGGAAGTTTGTGGCTAATGACTGAACAATAGATATGTTTACTGTATGTTTGTGTGTTAATGTGTGCTGGGGACTATAAGTTTCTAGAGTGTGCATGTGTTTGTGTGTCTGTTTTCACCTGCTGTGTTCCCACATACACACACTCAGTCACACGATTATATTGCCAGTAAAACAGAGACACGCTCAGAGGTTTCCGTGGCTCTGAGTTATTCATCCACCAGCATCATGACAGGGAGAGTTGTTGTTCTGGGACTGCTGTTCATCTGTGTGGCTGCAGGTAACAAAGAAATCACACTTTAATCAACATTTGTGTATTGTTTGTTTAATGAATCACAAAATTAAGGAATTTCTAAAACATACAATGACATAAAAGTGTCATTTTTAATTTTCTGAAATGGTTTTGTGTTACTACTTGACCAATCAGCAACTAAAAAGTGAAATATCTGAGAAAAGAAAGCTTGCTTGTATGTTTTTATAGACACTGCATAGACTAAAACATACTTACATTTACATACATACATATATATATGCTTGCTAATGATATATATTCTACCTGTATTTATAGTGAAGAAATGATAATAGATGAGAAACTAATAGGTCAAACTGTATTTATATAGCACCACAATAAATCCATAAATATGTGTATATTAATAATAATATTTGTATAACTGTATATATGTATATAAATATATATAAATGCATGTATATACATTCATAGCAGACAAAATAAGAAAGAATAACATTCTACAAGGTAATTATATTTTCATAAATTATTTAAAAATATAAGTAAATAATTATCTATCTAAAGCCTGGCTGAATAATAGATATTTCAACAATGTCAGCTGCTCTTTGATTCTCAGGCAGAGAAAAGCTACCTCGGATATGAAGACAAAGCAAGACATCAATAACCAGAACTAGATTAACATGTATCACAGGTAGAAAACTGAAATTTTCTAATCCTAACAAACATTCATGTAATTGGAGTCTCTGGGTGTGTGGTCAGTTGTGTTCCCTGTATCAGGTGTGTTCCTCACATGAGCAGGAATTTATAGCTTCTGGAGTTAATAATTTATACATTTATGTTATGAAAGTCTTCTGTTTTCCCTTACAGATGCAGAGTTGAACTCCGGGCTCACGAGAAAGGTATGTGTGCATATGGAGGTGTACTGTGTGTTACAGAGAGTGAATTATAAAACATCATTCAGGGAACATATGTTGGGGTGGATGAGCTTTCTTTTGAGGTGATCACACTGCAGACGTGTGTGTGTGTCCTGGCAGCCCTCCTGTCCTGACATGGAGGACATTGTGGCGTGCCCTCTGAACCTGGCTCCTGTGTGCGGCAGCGATGGAAACACCTATGCCAACGAGTGTACCCTGTGTGCCCAGAGGCAGTGAGTACACACAGCTGCTGCACTCTCATGACGCTCACACATCCCTCCAGCTGACTGCATGGAGGACGAGGTGGCCGTCGCCCTCTGGTGGTGGATGACTGTGATGATTAGAATGACGAGATACTTTCCAGTTCAATCTATTATTCATTCATCTTTGTCTTTACATGACCTTCCTCTCCACATCACACAGAAGGAAAATATGTCATTTTTTCTAATAAGACACATTTTGTTGCTTTAAAATCTTCATTGATGAATTTAACTCTTTAAATCCACCCTCGCTCACCTCAACACCTAAACATTCAATATGTTTCGATTCCCAGGCCCATTTTTACTGCCATGAATTACTTCCTCCTTTTTTCACATATTTTACATAACTGTTACATTATTTGAATATTTAATATGGCTTGAATCATACGCCAAGGTTTTAATCTTGGCATTTACGCTAAATACTAACTACACTTGTTTGAGCCATAAAATTATGAGAATGTTTTATTTTGTATAGGCTCTGTAGGACATAGTAGTTGACATGTTGGGGATGTTTTTGAGAGGGACTAAAAAATAATTTGTTACTCACACACTTAAACCCTGTAATACTAAATTATGAAAAAAGTTGTAACCCTATGATCTCATGAGCTCTGATCCCCTCTGCAGAATAACCAAGATGGACATTTTGATTGTCAAAGAGGAGAGCTGCTGACCTGTGCAGGGGATGATGTCACCATTAAGAAAACCAATCAGGATCTGATCACCAAACATGCACCTGTGAAATTACATTTCTTAAATGTTTGTGTCAGTGCAATGACTAATAAACAATAATCAGCAAACAGCCTTTTTATATTTTACTTCTTTATGATGAGAATTCAAATTCAGTCTACATAGAAGTCTGGACTGTTGTATTAAGTTCATTTTGGCACCTGGTTATAATTATTTCTTTGGGACAAGATAGCTGTACCCTGAATGCTTCATATCTCTTATCCGGCACACAGCGTCCAGACAACATCCAAACACATTGTTTCATACATTCTCAGACACAGATGTGAGACATACAAGGCCAAGTTAAATTTGGATAACGTGCGAATCCAACCTCCTCTGTACGGGGCCCAGCCCAAGAAGATAAATGTCCATCATTCCTATTGTTTGTTACACATTCTGACAGAGATCCTGCCTGAACGCTGCCACTTTGAGCCCAGCACTGTTTTATTTACTACATGTGACCTGAATAGAGCTTTCATTGAGACCAGTTTTTCTCCAGCCATTTTTTTTTGGCTTCCAATCAATGAACTGGTGATTCTAACAATTTGGTGCCGTGACCTGGATTGGTTAACTCTGACACTGTGTCTATTTTGAGGACTGCTGGACTTGGTGGAAGGAAACTTCTTTCAGACAATTTAACAACATAGAAGTCTGGACCATGTTCGCAAAAGGACTAAAGAGAAGAAGAAATAGAGGAAGCTAATAAATTGGAAAAGTGTAAGGCAGGAGGTGAATGATCCGCTGGTTATCTCTGTGGGAGAGCCTGATGTTTACACTCCTGATACTGAGTAACACAGCGATCAATAATGTTCAGCTTCGCTCTGTGTGTGTGTGTGTGTGTGTGTGTGTGTGTGTGTGTGTGTGTGTGTGTGTGTGTGTGTGTGTGTGTGTG